>JAVJIF010019227.1:0-78460 GCA_038442645.1 Agave tequilana
AGCAATGTATAAGTGATGAAATACATGTCTAAACTTATTATAAAATTTTGAAAAAATTATGAGACATGTATCAAAACCAAACATGCAAAATACTAATACTATCAAAACTTGTATTTTTCAAAATCGTGTATTTTATGTTGTAACTTCTTGAGCATCACTTCTTTATTCTACACTTTAACAAACTAATATCTTATAAGGCTTTATGTGACTACAAGACCTTCAACTGGGTTTCTCCATTAGCGACGTCATGTGCTTTGAGTTTTAATCCCGTATTTGAATCTTCTTAAGTCTTCAATACCTCCCTTTAAAGGAAGAAGAAAACTCTTTGAATCATTAGAACACTGAAATATAGTTAAACACTTGAACTTGATTAGTACATGATTGAGGTTTTTCCTACACACAAGACTACAGAATTTCAGAACTTTTAAAATAGTAGTGTAAGGTGCTCAATTCTACCATTATAGCAAGTGACTATGTGGGTCATGATCCACAAAGAGGGACTAGCGATGTAAGCTTTTTTAGCAAGTATTCTTTTAAGTTACAAAGAATGGTTAAAGTTTTTCTTTTAGTTCTTTAAAAGAAAATGAAAAAGAGTTAAAATTAAGTTAGGAAGAAAGTGAAAGATAGAGAAGGTGGAGAAAATAGAAGTGGACATGTACAAAGAAGTTAAAAGAGAGAGAGATTTGGAAGATTGTGGTATTGGTAATTTACACTAAAATTAAAAGAAAAGAAAACTAAAATCTAAAAAAGTTACTTACCTCTTCGGCACCTGCTTACCTTTGACTCGTATCGACGACGTACCTTTGCTTGAAGGCGAGCGAAGTATGACAAATAGGATCTTGGCCATTCCCGTATTACACTATGAATTGAAGGGGCAAGCTGCACTACCATAGAAATGGATATCCATCACCATAAGTCATTAACGACACTTGTAAGGGTAAAGAAACTTCGAGGCTATCGGTTTCATTTGGATCCACAAACATAGAAGCAGAAAGTAAATGAAAACAAGAGTATAGAAGAAAAAGAAACTTTGATTCAATTCAAATAACAATGGAAGAAAAGATCACTTACACCGTTGTCACATTCAGTACAAGCTTGCTCTCATTCCTTTATGAAAGTATCCTCTCCTCTCAGTTACATAAAGAAAATAAAAATTACATGAAAGAAAATAAAAAAAACCTAAGTTACAAACTACAAATTAGCCGAAATCTACTCTCTGCTTGGTCGTTCCCCTTTTGCCTTTGAGATTGCAGGTATTTATAGGAGAAATGCAGAGGGTAGAGGAGTATGAAGATAAGAGAAACTGGCTATTTTTAAATTTGAATCCTCCCCTTATCTCCAAACTTGATTTGATGTGGATATTCAAATCTGATCTGTAGCTTTTTGGCATATTGATTGCTAAATATAACTTACCAAATGACAAAATTAGAAATAATGATCAACTTAAGAGTTGTAACACTTTACGTCTTCTTTCTAGAGCATCTTGAATCATTAGATTTGAGTTCTGGTAGCAGTGTTATGATTTAAATACTAAAATATATCCAGCCAGAATCTAAGTCAAATTACTTCATCTCATCAGTTGGTCTTCTCTCTTTCCGTTTAGCCCTTTAGATTTGGACTCTATATTTGACGTTATCCTCGGTTGATCTTTAGCTTTAGCCACTTGATTTACCAAAAACTGAATTTAACCAACTGGATTTGAGATCATCCTCCTCTAATCAAATAGATCTAGTTAAATCTGAATTTAATTGATTTTATCCTCTTTCTCCCCGTGATTATCTTATGCAAAATAGACATTTAAGGCAAGGAATTTAGCAAATTTATTACATGATAAATGTGGATATGTAATAAACAATAATGCAATAAATGTGTGCAATCACATCCCCACACCTATCTTTTGCCTGTCCTCGAGCAAAACAATAAAACTAAATCAAAGATTATTAGACCACTTTCACAGGTCACGCGATTGTACTGAGCTTGTGCAACAGGCCGTAAAACTCTGGGTTTCTCCTAGAGGACGAGTTTTATCTCGCGAGGGTTTTCAGCGGATTACACCCACAAAATCCATAAAGAAAGAGAAAAATGTTTGTATTTCTAAAACATATTTTGAAAGAGAAAAATATTTGAAATATTATTGTAAGAATTAAGTAATCCATAAGTTATAGGCAAATCAAATTTTTATTACTAAACTTAGTCTCTATTCAAAAATTTGTTATCAATCAAAGTAAGGAGTCAAATTGTACTTCTCATCTAGTCTATTACTTTACCCTAAGTCATATGCACCTTCGTGACCGTGAAGTTTTGACTAAGGGTTCTTTAACTCTAACTCTTATGTCTTATTTATTTATTTAAATATATATTTTATGTTTTATTTTGATGGCATTGTTCTATAGTTCTATTAGGCTTTTTAATCTGTCCTTGTAACGAACCTTTAATCGATGACTCCCAAACCAAATGTCTGAGGGCATCGGGTGAGAAAACACCCCAAGGACTTAAGAACTCGAGCAAACAAGGCCACAAAACAAAGCATTTTATTATATGAACTACTTTTAAGCGTGAATACTTATGCTTTATGAGGCACAAATACCCATCTTAATCAGAGAATTTATATATATATATTTTCTTTTTCTTTTCTCCCTTTTAAAAATAAGACATAAGAATCTTTATTTTGAACCCTAAGTGTGTAAGTGTATAAAGCATGCATATATCATCAAGGTAAAAATCAAGACTAAATTACTTTTTCAAATTTTCTTCCTAACTTTGGAAATCAAACAAATAATTTTATTTTGACCAAGTATAAAAAATTCTAATGATGATTCTCCTATTCCTTAAAATTGACTTAATTTCTTACAAAAAATATGTCAAAATATTGTTTCTATTTTCAAAAAGTTTTTAAAAGTAAAAAATGTAAAAACAATTTTTTATATAAAAAAGGAACCTAAGTTATGTTAGAACCCTCCCCCATACCTATCTCATGTATTGTCCTCAATGTATGAATAAATGCATAGATGCATGAAAAAGAAGAAAGGGAAGGAAACTATTACCTTAAGGTGGTGGTTCTAGTGGTAGTCTGATTGGTCCACGAAATGTGGCCCAATCGAATTTACATGGAGTTCGAAGGAACCTACCAGGAACCTCTCTTATAGAACCCACTAAAATGATGTATACATGAATGATTTTTATTAAGAATTTTACCCCATCTAATTTTCAAATTTCACAAATAATTTTGAGTCAATTTATCAACACCCTTGTTCTAAAATGGAGTGTGAAAAGATGGAATAATTGACTTAGACTTAGGAAGTACAGGACTAATACCGGCTCAGGAAATAGACTTAAGTCAAGTAAAGATTTAGGAGTCGAGATTGTTCAGGAAGTATGTCGAAATTAATAATTTGAAACTCAAGTCCACATTCAATTCCCAATAAAGGAATGCGACTTAATATTGGTGATTCAAGTTCAAGAATGTCAGGTATAGGAATCAAAACTGACTCTAAATTATTACACAAGTTAGGTAACAAAACAGGAGTCAATATTGATTCAGGAAGTTGAACTTGATCACAAATCTGAGAATCTAGGTCACATTTCTCATTGAGTTCGGTTTCATAAAAATGAGACCTTGCCAATTTATCAATGAGACTTTTAAAAGTATGAAATTGGTCAAGTTCAATATAATGATCGTAAAATATTGGCGATTAAATTCATGATGAATTGGCACAAGATCCAATGTTGACTCAGGAAAAAGATTGAAATCAGATAAAAACACCAGAGTCATTATTGAATCAGGAAGTAGAATTGAATCGCCAAGTTGAGGTTCAGGATCATATTAATTCTCAAGTTCAATTTCAAGAAAGAGATAACTTCCAAACTGACAATCTCAAGTTCAAATGGGTGTACTGAAATAGAATCTTATTTTCCAAAACAACATGATTTTCGGCTCTAACAGAATGGTTAGCGACATCAGAAATGGTCAAACAGTGAGAACGGAGAGTTTGGACCATCATATCTATGTCAAGATTACGAGCGATTTGAGCCTGAGTCATGGCTTTAAGCATCTTTTCATAGTTGATTGGTTCATCGTTTTGTTGCGATTGGACTTGAAAAGATGAAGTGTTGTTTTAAAATTTGTGATGAAATTGTGAGTCCGTCAGATTTTGTGATTGTTGCTTGGACTACGCATACTTATTTTCAAGATTGATGGTTTTCTATTTTGAACTGGTGGAACTGAGTATGAATCTTGGAAATATTGTGGACAAGGTGGATAAGGAGGACAAGTTGGTTGAAAATTAGACTCGGGGGAGGTGAATCCCCATTGACTATGTGAAGAGCTGAAATTATTTTAGAAATTATTGTCATAAGATTCGGGGCATGGGTTATATTGATTCAAATAAGACCAATCTGGCACACTAGGTTGGTTAAAGTTATGATATGCCGGGTTGGTAATATCTGAAAAAAAGGTCGGGATGTAATATGGATTACCAATAAAATTAAAAAAAATTATTATTATAAGCCATATCACATAGGAAATGTCAAATACAAATAAAGAAAAACAAACATATAGGCAAACAAATAAAAAAAAAAAAAATCTAACCTAAGTTAGGGTAAACCTTAGACCTAGACGACTCCTAACTAGTTAGACTGTCCACGGGGGGTATATTGCTGAGTCTGATCACAAGTTAATCGACCATGTAGGGGCAAGATTAGTAGGAGGTATCCGCACAAAAGCTACGGGCCTAATTAAGCCAAACCACCAGCCTTCAGGGTTTCGCCCCAATCCCCAACCTTAGTCACTGATTTGGCAAGAGTGAGATTCAAATCAACTTCCCCCTCAGGTCAGTCTCCTATTTGAGTCCGAGATATCCCTAGGGCCAACGTCTACTCTGTTTTAATTAGACTTGGGTTAGTCAGTGAGGAGATTGTTTACGGGCTAAGTGAGGGTAATGACTTCTCCACCTTATCTTGTTTATAGGATAAGCCCTTAAATCAATTTAGTACAGTGTACAGGTACATAGAAAAAAGTAACACTCAAGCAATATTTCATACAAGAATGAACCTTATACTAAATACTATGCACACATACCTTGGCTCTAGCACTCTTCAACAGTAAATAGAAAATGTAATGAAATAGACACGTGTCTAAATGCAAAGTCTAAATCATTTTTAGCATTTGCAATCAACTTTTTATTGTTATGTTAGAATTATATATACAGTGAGTCAAACAAGGAGAAAAATGCTACGGATATTAAACTATGCAATTCAACCAACGTGCAGAAAATACAAGTTAGTAGTTCACTCAGATTGCCACAAGAATGTAGCAAATCTGAGGGCTTCTGGACTCTGCTTTCTTGAGTAGAGTCCAGAGCCACTTATATATCCACTAAAGCAAAAATGTCTTATTGTTAAATCTGTACACCAAAAATAAAGAAGAAGGTTAACAAAATTGTAAACTTTAAAGAGAATCTTACTGTCTCTCTCCGGCAACGACGCCAAAATTTGATTGAGGTTTTTCCTGCATAGAAGAATACAAAATTTCAGAATTTTTAAAATACTAGTGCAAGGTGCTCAATTCTACCGCTATAACAAGTGGCTATGCGGGTCGTGATCCACAAGGAAGGACTAGCGATGGAAGCTTTTTTAGCAAGTACTCTTTTAAGTTAGAAAGAATGGATAAAGTTCTTCTTTTAGCTCTTTAAAAGAAAATGAAAAAGAGTTAAAGTTAAGTTAGGAAGAAAGTGAAAGATTGAGAAAGTGAAGAAAATGGAAGTAGATATGTACAAAGAAGTTGAAAAAGAGAGAAAGAGATTTGGAAGATTGTGGTGTTGGTAATTTACACTAAAATTAAAAGAAAAGAAAACTAAAACCTAAAAAAGTTACTTACCTCTTCAGCGCCAAGCACCTTTGACCCGTATCGACGATGTTCCTTTGCTTGAAGGCGAGCGAAGTATGACAAATAGGATCTTGGCCATTCCCGTATTACAATATGAATTGAAGGGGCAAGTTACACTATCATAGAAATAGATATCCATCACCAAAAGCCATCAACGGTGCTTGCAAGGGCAAGGAACTTTGGGGCTATCGGTTTCATTTGATCCACAAATACAGAAGAGGGAAGTAAACGAAAATAAGAGTAAAGAAGAAAAAGAAACTTCGATTCGACTCAAATAATAATGAAAGAAAAGATCACTTAAACCGGTGTCATCTTTAGTACAAGCTTTCTCTTATTCCTCCATGAAAGTAACCTCTCCTCTCAGTTACATAATGAAAATAAAAATTACATAGAAGAAAATAAAAAAACCTAAGTTACAAACTACAAATTAGCCTAAATTCTACTCTCTGCTTGGTCGTTCCCCTTTTACCTTTGAGATTGCAGATATTTATAGGAGAAATTCAGAGGGTAGTGAGTATGAAGATAAGGAAGCTGGCTATTTCTGAATTTGAATCCTCCCCTTATCTCTAAACTTGATTTGATGTGGATATTCAGTTCTGATCTGTAGCTTATTAGCGTATTGATTACTAAATATAACTTATCAAATGACAGAATTAGAAATAATGATCTACTTAAGAGTTGTAGCCCTTTAAATCCTCTTTCTAAATCATCTTGAATCATCAGATGTGAGTTCTGGCAGCGAAAGTTATGATTCAAGTACTAAAATGTATCCAGCCAGAATCTGAGTCAAAATTGCTTTATCTTATCAGTTGATCTTCTCTCTATCCGTTTATCCCTTTGGATTTGGACACTGTATTTAATGTTATCCTCGGTTGTTTTTAGCTTTGACCACTTGATTCACCAAAAGCTGAATTTAACCTACTGGATTTGGGATCATCTTCCTCTAACTAAATAGATCTAGTTAAATCTAAATTTAATTGATATTTATTTGATTTTATCCTCTTTCTCCCCAAGATTATCTTTTGCAAAGACATTTAAGACAAGAAATTTAGTAGATTTATTACATGATAAATGTGGATATGTAATAAAGAATAATGCAATAAATGTATGCAATTGATCAGGGGATAACCGCGCACAAAAAATGTATGTTTTTAAGTTAAGATTTAAAGTGTGTGTGCTTTGGCTTCCTCGATACTTTCATTATAGCATAGCGGCTAAAACGAGTCAAATCCACAAGGACGGGAGGCGATAGAAGCTTTCACGGTATGTTCACGTGTATGTTAACGGTTCTTCAATGTTTGAAAGAATGAAAAGAAAGGAAAACAAAGACTGGAAGAAGATGAAGAACACCTAGAGGGGGGGTGAATAGGTGTAAATGCTAATCTAGAAATCTTTTTAAAACAAGTATGAATGAATGATGCAACGATCACTCAAAACAAGACTAAGAGCTGAATACCTGGTGAAGGGCTCTGAACTCCTTCCTCGTGATTCCTCTAGATAAGAGTTAGAGATGCGTATTACAATCTTGTTGTAGGAGTAATAATCGACAATGAAGCAAGAAATGAATTGGAATCAATAATGAAATGCACACAAGATATATCACAAGGTATAAAGAAAGGCAATATCACAAACAAGAAATTAAGAGCAATAGAGAGCAAAGAGAAAGTCAATCGCAAATACAAAGTATTTGTTTTGAGGTTCGAGCCACCGCTCTACTCCCCGCCTTCACCGCCGTGAAGGATTTTCACTATCCACCGAGGAACTTTACAAGGTCTACCGAAGACCGGAGTACCAAACTCCACCAATACAATCCTCTACCAAAGAGGTATCTCAACAAGAACAAGAAGAAGGAACAAGTAGACAAGTGATCACCAAAAAGATCACAAACTTCTTACAAACTTCTCTTTTCAACTTTCTTACAGAATAAGGAAGGGATTTTTGGCTCTAGAAGTGTAGTGAGAAAAACAAACTCAGTTGTAAGTGTAAAATGCTTGGTAACACAGCTGAAAAACAATGGCCAAGAAAGCTATAGAGAATTGAGAGCTTTTGAAACTTTTTCTTTCTTTTGAAAACTTATAAACTAGGGATTTTCTTGGTATATTTGCAAGAGACTAATCCTCACTATTTATAGGGAGAAGAGGGGATTAAAACACAATTAAATTAAGTTTATTTGGTCAGAAAATGGTCCCCAAAAGATCAGAAAACTCTGCCACAAAACAGTGTGAAAAATCAGAATTCAGAAAATCACCAAAGAGGAAAGAACCGTTGGGGCCCCAGGTAGACTATCAATCGACCGGCCTGTCGATCGGTAGCCCATTTTGGCATATAGCCGTGGGACTCGGTCGACCGGTCTTTGACCGGCCGCAGAGGGCAAACAACTGGCGATCGACCGGTCGGTCGACCGACAAAAAATAGAGTGCAAGCTGTTTTAGGTCGGTCGACCGATCGGTCGACCGATAGACGTGCACAAACGTGAACGTCCTGGACACAGGTCTCGGTCGACCGGTCAGTCGACCGGCCTGGCCTGGAATAAAGCCGGTCAACCGGGCCGTCGACCGCCAGGCCTGAAATAGTAAAAAAAATGGAAATTTTTCTAGACTTGGAAAATTTTCAAAATAAATTTGTAGGGATATATGGCTAAGTATCATGCAGTAAGGATAGATATACATGATATAAACAAGATATAAAATTTTTAGAAATTTGAATCATGTATAGAGATCAAGGCATGAACTTAAATCAAATATCAAAACTGAAAACTTTATTTTGAAAAGTGTGTGTGTTCTAGAGCCAATCTATCACAACCTCAAACTTTAACAAACTAAGTCTTACATAGGTTCTAGGTGACTACAAAGTCTTCAAGTGGGCTCCTCCATATGTGATCTTGAAAATCTTGTATCTTGAACCCGAAATGAACCGACTTGAGTCAAAACAACCTTCCTTTAGGGAAGAACACTCCATGAATCCTTAGAACCCTTAAACACACTTAAGCAATAAAACATGATTAGTACAAATAACTATATATGTTTTGTAATCATCAAAACTCAGTAAAACGGGTGATTGTAACCTTGGGCCAACAGAAGAAGTACGGTGAAATATGAAGAAGTGGGAAACATAGAAAAGAATGATTTTTGTAGTTTTATTTTATATCTAAAATAAAGTGAAAAAGAAAGAAGACTCGTGGCTACTGACTACTAATGACTCCACCAACATGTTAACCTCTTAGTAATAGTTGTCTCACATGTATCATTGGCTATCACTAGTCCTTGGTTCCACTTGTACTCTTCCTATCTACCCTACAACCCGCATAGTCGGCATCCAAAAAACTCATCATTGAAAATTGGCCGGTTTTCGAATACCACAAACCCATTTGAATGGTGCCCTTAAGGTATGTAATTATGCGTTTTACCGCAACTAAATGGGACTCTTTAGGACACGATTGAAAACGAGCACAAAGACAAACCGAAAACATAATATCCGGCCTACTAGTCGTTAAATACAACAAGCTACCAATCATGCTACGATAATGCTTAATGTCTACACTTTTACCTTGTTCATCCTTGTCAAGCTTTGTGGTTGTTGCCATGGGAGTTTTGCTTGTTTTAGCTCCTTCAAGGCGAACCTCTTGATTAGTTCCCTGTGTACTTGGCTTGATTGATGAAGATCCCATCCTTCTTTTGCTTGATTTGGAGACCAAGGAAATAGTTGAGCTCACCCATCATAGACATTTTAAATTCGTCCTTCATGCATGATTCAAAAGCTTGGCAAAGAGATTCATTAGTAGAACCAAATATGATATCATCCACATAAATTTGAACAATGAGAATATCATTTTCAATATGTTTTGTAAATAAAGTAGTATCTATTTTTCCTTTCTTAAAACCATTTGAAATTAGAAATGAAGAAAGCCTTTCATACCAAGCCTTAGGGGCTTGTTTTAAACCATAAAGAGCCTTGTCAAGTTTGAAAACAAAATCCGGATGTGTAGGATCAACAAACCCGGGGGTTATTCAACATACACCTCCTCTTCAATAAATCCATTCAAGAAAGCACTTTTAACATCCATTAGAAAAAGTTTAAAATCTTTATATAAAGCAAATGCTAGTGTCATCTGTATGGCTTCAAGCCGTGCTACGGGTGCAAAGGTTTCTTCAAAATCGATACCTTCGATTTGAGTGTAACCTTGGGCAACTAACCTAGTTTTATTCCTAATCACATTACCCGACTCATCCAACTTGTTCTTAAAGATCCACTTAGTACCAA
Organism: Agave tequilana; assembly: GCA_038442645.1. Lineage (NCBI taxonomy): Eukaryota > Viridiplantae > Streptophyta > Magnoliopsida > Asparagales > Asparagaceae > Agave > Agave tequilana. The sequence goes on from JAVJIF010019227.1 coordinate 10,145, forward strand.
TTGTTGGTCTATCATAGGGCCTAGGAACAAGGTACCAAACTTGGTTGCGCTCGAATTGATTGAGCTCCTCTTGCATGGCTAGCAACCAATATGAGTCGGCCTCGGCTTCGAGGATGTTTTTGGGTTCAAAGTGTGAAATAAAAGCATAGTGTCCACAAAAATCATGAAGTTTAGAGCGAGTTGTTACCCCTTGAGATACTTCACCTATAACAAGATCCTTGGGATGATGTGGATTGTATCTCCAATCCTTTGGAAGTTGTTGAGTAGGTTCCACTTCATTTCCTTGAATTTCAATTCCTTGAGCCTCCTTTTCTTGAGCTTCATTTCCTTCATCATCCTTTGGAATGCTTTCAATAGTTGGTGATTCCTTCAAGGTAACTCTGTCCATATCTTCATGCAAACAATCTATTTCTACAACATTCTTAACAAACAAATTAGATTCCTCAAATTTACATGTATAGACTCTTCAATAGTTAAAGATGACTTATTGAAAATTCTATAAGCTTTACTAGTATTTGAGTAACCTACAAAAATTGCTTCATAAGATCTTGCATCAAACTTTCCTAAGTTATCTTTTGTATTCAAAACAAAACATTTACATCCAAAAACTTTAAAGTATGAAACATTAGGCTTCCTAGAAAAATAAATCTCAAAAGATGTTTTTGAAGTATTTTTGCATAAGAAAACACGATTTGATATATAGCATGATGTATTAACGGCCTCGGCCTATAAATAATGTGGGAGACCGTATTCACTAATCATTGTCCTAGCCATCTCTTGTAATGTCCGATTTTTCCGTTCAACTACTCCATTTTGTTGTGGAGTTCTAGGATAAGATAGTTCATGCTTAATTCCATGTTCCTCACAAAAGGTGATAAAGGGTAGGTTAATGAATTCATTACCTCTATCACTTCTTATTCTTACAATAGAAGACTCTTTTCTTTTTCAACTCTTTTATTAAAAGCTTGAAAATGTGAAAAGGCTTGATTTTTGTGCTCTAAAAAGAAAACCCAAGTAAAACGTGAAAAATCATCAACTAAAACAAATGCAAAACGATTCCCACTTAGACTTTTGATTTGAGTAGGACCAAACAAATCCATATGGATCAACTCTAAATGACGTGATGTCATGATATCATTGATTGACTTGAAAGAGGACTTGGTTTGTTTCCTAAGTTGGCACGCGTCGCAAACGCGGTCCTTTTCAAAGTTCAAGCAAGGAATACCTTTCACCAATTCATTGTTGTTTAACCTAGATAGATGGTCAAAAGAAATGTGTCCTAGTCTTCTATGCCACAACCAAGAGTCATCATTGAGGGCTTTCAAACAAGTAATATTGTAAGACATATTAGACATATCAATCATGTAAACATTATTTTCACGAAAATCGAAAAATATATAAGTGTTAAATAGTCTATCAATAACTTTACAAACTAAATTATCAAAAATAAAATTAAAGCCTTTATCACAAAGTTGACTAACACTCAAGAGATTATGCTTGAGGCCATCAACTAAAACAACATTTTCAATTAAAGGGGATGTACCAAGTTTAACATTACCAATACCGTTGATATTTCCCTTGGCATCATCTCCGAAGGTGACGGTGCCACCTTCATGGTATCTTGATAGGGTTGCAAAGTTGTTGATATCCCAAGTCATGTGCTTTGAGCAACCACTATCAAGATACCACAATCCTTTACGTCTTTGCGCCTTGAAAAGTACCTACATCATTTAACAAATTTATTGACTTTGGTACCCAAATTTTCTTGGGTTCTTGAAAGTTAGTATTTCGAACCCAAACAATATGTTGAGATGCATTAAGTCTATCATAGCAAAACTTAACTAAGTGACCTTTACGGCCACAATAAGTGCATGAAAATACCTTCCCATACATGAATGCATGATGTGTGTATGGAGGGTGAGCATGTTTGGGGGGTTTGACATGATGTAAATGTTGTGATCTATGAGCATGCGTATGAATAGCATGATTAGCATGAGATTGTTTCTTAGGGACTAGTTTCTTTGGAAACATAGCCTCAATTCTAATCTTATCAAATTCACACTTTTTCAAAACTACTCCTAATGAGTCAATTTTCTCTTAAGCACGGAAATCTCATTTTCATTAACTTGTGGAAACTTACCTTTGCAAGAAATCTTATAGTTATCAATATCTTTTGAGTGGAAACTAAAGTAGAAAGTAATTCATCTTTTTCTTTAGAAAGAGAGAAAACTTGATGGTTAAGAGATTCATTTTCCTTTTTCATTTTCAAATACTTTTTCTTAAGAAAATCATAATTGTGTGAGAGTTCTACAAATGCTTCTCCTAATTCATCCATGGAAAGCTCACAATCAAAAGAGGTATCGGGGGTTACCTTGCTTGTGCCTTCATTAGCCATGAAGCACATGTTGGCGGTGTCAACTTCCTCCTCGGATTCACTCTCGGAATCTGATTGAGAATTAAGAATTTGTAAATAAAAAGATTGAGTTGTAGTGTTCTTAGTCTCAATGCTATCCGCTGTAGCAAGGGCCAAAGTGGGTCGTGATCCTCAAGGAAGGATGCGATGCAAGCTTTTCGGCCGATTCCTCTATATGCTTCAAATAAAACAAAGGAGGGATTAGATTTGAAGTATATATGAATAAAAAAGTATGGTTTTACTGATCTATTACCGCAACCCATCATGCAAGTCTTGGATGTTGAATTTCATCTTGAGATATATGTGATTTACCCTAGGTTATTAAGAATGATTCAAGCAAGAAAAGATGATACTAGAATTTAACTAAGTTGCATTATCAAAAACTAAACAATGTTTCATCCTAACATCTAAGTACAGCTTAAGAAAAGATTAATCCTAAATTTTAGGCTGTCCTAGTTCTTAAGTATGAAGTCATGAGGAGTTATTTAAATGTGCAGCCTAGATTAAGAGATCTAATTATCAGTTTAATCTTCAAGAAAAATAATCTTAGACCTAGGGCTTCTAAAAACTGGTCATCAATCGATTCAAATCCTAACTTGCCCTAGGGTTGCTTAAGAGATCAACAAACCATACAAGGAATTAGTTAGACATCATTTTTTTTATAATTATTTTTTAAAATTTTTTTATTTTATTTCTTAATTAGAAGAAGTGTTAAAGAAGGAAAAAACAAAACCAGAGATCACAGATTAAAACCGAAACAAAAGATCACAGAGAAAAGAAATAAAATTAATTACAGGAATTAAATATGCAAAAGAGGTAACCTTTATTCGAATTTATGTCTCCAAATACAAGCTCCTTCTTCTCCACAATGCCTTTAAAACGAAATTACAACGTGCAAAAATTTAAGAAAAAGCTAAAGAAAAACCCTAATTTTCTCTGGATGCCCTCTTTGTTGCGCCTGCAGGGGTATTTATAGGTGCAGAAGGAATTAGAGTCCCAGCACGACTCCTCCACAAAAACTGGTTGCGGTATAAGGCAGAACTGCCGCGAAAACGCAGCTTGGGCTTCGTTTTCGTGGCCAAGTTAGTGGCGGTTGGCCACGCGCTTTCGCGCGTGGCCTCCTCTGGTCCGTCCATCTGGGCGTCTCTTTCTAGAAGCTGCATCCTGACTCTTCATTTTGGATTTTCGAGATAACTTAGAAATCAAGTTACCCTAAATCTAAATCCCTTCAAAAACGAATCTCATCCTTGCACTCTTATTTATCCTCATCCACCAAGCATTTAGGGTTGAATAGAATTCTATCCTTCCCCTCATTGTAGTATTTGCAATATTTACACTTTGTATTTGCACTTTTGACTTTTTGTAATTGCACTTTTGCACTTGGGCTTGGACTTGGGCATGGATATGGGCTTTTGGGCTTCTTTAAGCTTTTATTCTTTATTTAATTAAACACTCAAGGCCTGCACACATTAAATAACAAAATATTAGTAATAGTGCATTATTATATGAATAAATATGAAAATGTGATGGTAAATGTAATGATAAAAATGCACTTTTCACTACCAATCACACACCCACACTTATCTTTTTGCTCGTCCTCGAGTAAAAATCAAAAAGAAAAAGAAAAACTAAGCTAACTAACTCACTTTCGTAGGAATCACGGTTGCACTTAGCATGTGCAACAAGCCGTTAAACCCCTAGGTTACCCTAGAGGACGAGTGTTGTCTCGTGAGGGTTTTCAGCGGATTACACCCACAAAATCCATAAAAAGGAAAATATTCGAATTATATTTGAAGAGACTAAGTAGTCTATAAGTTTTAGGATTATCATTTTTATTCATTCTTAAACTTAGTCTTAATAAAGTGAATTGTTATTCATTTTAGGTAAGGATTAAAATTGAATGTTTTATAGTCTTTTTCGTTACCAAAAGTCATACGCATCCTTGTGAATCTAAGAATTCCTTAACTTGGACTCTCATGCCTCTTAATTATTATTATTATTTTTATTTTTATTTTTTTAATATATATAACTTATCTAATTTTCTTTCGTGTAAGTATCAAGGCTTCTTGAGGCCCTCATACCTAACTAATTGACTATTAGATGTGTTAATACATATATCATATTTCTTAGTTTTATTAGGCTTTCTAATCCACCCATGTAGCGAACTTAAAGTCGGTGGCTCCCAAACCGGTCGGCTTTAGGGCACCAGGTGAGAAAACACCCCTCGGATTCAAATTCGAGTGAACTAGGCCCCAAAACTAAGGATGCTTATTTATTAACTCACCTTTAGGCGTGAATACTTATGCTTCATGAGGCACGTGTATCCAGCTTAATTAGTGATTTTTTTTATATATGAGGCACAAGGGTCTTTGTCTTGGAATCCTAGATATGCATTAGGTATGCATATTTCATTAAGGTAAAAATCAAGACTAATTACTTATTCAATTTCTCCTCCTATACCTAAAAATTAAACAATTTATTTATTTTGATTAAGTTTTTAGAAATCCTAATCATGATTTTCCTAATTCTTAAAACTAACTTAGGTTTCTTTAAAAAAATAAGTCAAAATACTGTCCTTTTTATAAAATAATTTTTTTATATTTTTTTTATTTTTATGTGTATATATATATATATATATATATATTTAATATATATACATACCCTTCCCCCACACTTGTTTCATGCATTGTCCCTAATGTATGAATGAAATGCATGGATGCATGAACTGGCAGAAAGATATAGTTACCGATACAGTGGGTCAAAAAGACCCATGGCTGCATTTACTTCCGGTACTGACTCCAAAAAGATTTTAAGACGTTGACCGTTTACCTTGAATGCATTGCCATTTTTGGGGTCGTAGATCTCTATGGCTCCGTGTGGAAACACAGTCTTAACAATGAAGGGCCCTGTCCATCTTGACTTCAACTTGCCGGGAAAGAGATGAAGTCTAGAGTTATAGAGTAAAACTTTTTGTCCTTGGACAAAAGTTTTCTCGTGATGAACTTATCATGAAAAACCTTAACCCTATCCTTAGCAATCTTCGCATTGTTGTATGCTTCGTTCCTCAATTCCTCTAGTTCAGAAATTTGCAATTTCCGAAGCTCACTGGCCTTATCTAGATCGAAGTTTAGCTGCTTAATTGCCCATAGGGCCCGATGCTCTAGCTCAACAGGAAGGTGGCAAGCCTTTCTAAAGACTTGTCTGTAGGGAGACATTCCTAGAATCGTCTTAAAGGCAGTCCTATATGCCCATAGGGCATCCACCAATTTGGTGGACCAGTCCTTCCTATTCTGATTCACAGTTTTTTCCAAGATGAGCTTGACTTGCCTATTAGAAACTTCTACCCATCCGCTAGTTTAAGGATGGTAGGGCGTAGACAACTTGTGAGTTATGGCGTATTTTCGCATAAGAGCTTCAAAAGTTCTATTGCAAAAATGCGTGCCATTGTCACTAATAATGACACGAGGGGTTCCAAAGCGCGAGATGATATTTTCTTTCAAGAATTTGACAACAACTTTGTTGTCATTTGTCATGCAAGGGACGGCTTCAACCCATTTTGATACATAGTCTACGACCAACAAGATGTATTGGTGCCCAAACGAATTAGGGAAGGGTCCCATAAAATCAATGCCCCAGACATCGAAAAGTTCTACTTCTAGAATTGGATTTAGGGGCATCATATTTCGTTTGGAAATTCTTTCTATCATTTGACATCTTGTGCAAGTTTTGCAATACTCGAATGCGTCTCTGAACACAGTTGGCCAATAAAAGCCACCTTGCAGGATCTTTTCGGCAGTTTTGCGGGGACCAAAGTGTCCACCGCAAGCGAACTCATGACAAAAGGCTAGAACGCTTCTAGTTTTCTCGTCGGGGACACATCTCCTAATAATTTGGTCGCTACAATATTTGAAAAGGTAAGGATCTTCCCACATGTAATACTGGACTTGAGACAAGAATCGGTATCTATCCTGTTTTGAGAATTAGGTGGTGTTTGGTTGTGACTAAGCAATTTACTATGTCAGCAAACCATGGTTCCTTAGAGATGGCTAGAAGTTGTTCATCGGAAAAATTGTCATTGATGGGCAGTTCGTCGGAAGGTGCGTTTGGCACACGAGAGAGATGGTCTGCGACGACATTTTCGACACCTTTTTTATCTCGAATTTCGATATCGAATCTTGAAGAAGAAGGATCCAACGAATGAGTTGGGCCTTCACATCTTTTTTAGCATAAGGTATCGAAGTGCAGAATGGTCAGTGAAAATCGTGGTCTTAGTCCCAAGTTGGTATGGGCGGAATTTCTCCAAAGCGAACACTACTGCCAAGAATTCCTTCTCGGTGGTAGTATAGTTCATTTGGGCGTCATTGAGCGTCCTACTCAAATAGTATATCACGTGCTACTTGTTATCCTTACGCTGTCCTAAGACAGCACCTATCGCAAAATCTGAGGCATCGCACATGATCTCAAAGGTTTGGACCAGTCCGGAGGTGAGATGATAGGAGCAGAGATAAGTTCTACTTTCAATTTTTCCACGCACTATGACACCTATCATCAAAGATGAAGGGCACGTCTTTAGCTAGAAGGTTTGTAAGGGGTCTAGCAATTTTGCTAAATCCTTAATGAACCTACGATAAAACCCAGCGTGTCCTAAGAAAGACCGAATATCCTTCACGCATCGTGGAAGTGGAAGTTGGCTATGATCTCCACCTTGGCCTTGTCTACCTTGATCCCTTCCCTAGATATCTCATGTCCTAGGACAATCCCATGCTGCACCATGAAGTGACACTTTTCCCAATTGAGGGTCAAGTTCTTTTCGGTGCACCTATTCAGCACTAGCTCCAAGTGATGGAGACAATGGTCAAATGAATTCCCATAGACGGAGAAGTCGTCCATGAAAATCTCTAAGAAATGCTCGACCATATCAGAAAACAGGCTTAACATACAACTTTGGAATGTGGCGGGGGCATTACATAGGCCGAAAGGCATTTGACGGTAAGCAAATGTCCCAAATGGGTACGTGAACGTTGTCTTTTCTTGGTCCTCCGGGGCTATAGGGATTTGGTTATACCCCGAATAACCGTCCAAGAAACAGTAATACTCATGACCGGCTAATCTTTCCAGCATTTGGTCGATAAATGGGAGGGGAAATGATCTTTCTAGTGGCGGCGTTCAACTTGCGGTAGTCTATGCATACTCTAACCTTGGTAGGCAATCGTGTTTGCACTAACTCATGCTTGTCGTTTTCTACCACAGTAAAGCTGGACTTTTTAGGGACCACATGCATTGGGCTAACCCACTCGCTATCGGAAATGGGATAAATGATCTCATTATCTAACAGTTTCACTATTTCGGCTTGTACAGCCTCCTGCATAAGTGGGTTTAGCCTACGCTGTGGATCCCTCTTCGGTCTAACCCCTTCCTTAAGATGGATACGATGCTGGACTATCATAGGGCTCAGTCCCTTGATATCTGCCATAGTCCAACCAATGGCTTCCCTATGTCTCCTAAGTGTTGCCAGTAGGTCTTCCTCTTGCCTATTAGTCAAATTAGATGCAACTATGACCGGTAACGTCTCTTGTTCACCTAGGTAGGCATAGTTAAGATGTTTAGGCAAGGCCTTTAACTCCAAAGAAGGAGGTGGCTCGATGGGTGGAGGTGTTAAGCTAGAATCTCCCATCTCTACAGAACTCAGATTTGATTCCCATTCGATCGCATTAAGGCTGAGATCACTTGATTCTAAGTCTTCCACTTCCTCTGACTCTAGTGTGATCTCCTCATTGTGCTCACTCGTAATGTTTTCAATGAAGTTAACCTCAAAGGGTTGGTCGGTCACATCGTAGGGATGCTTACCTAGGTTGAAAACATTGACTTCCTTGGTCATATCCCCAAAAGTCAATCTCATGGATCCGTTTCTACAATTTATAATTGCATTTGCGGTTGCTAGGAACGGTCTTCCTAAGATGACGGGAGTTTGGGACCTAGGATTAGACACAGGTTGTGTCTCTAAAATAATGAAATCGACTCGGTAAATGAATTCTCCCACCCTTATGAGGACGTCATTGATCTCTTCTTTAGGAACTTTGATTGAGCGGTCAGCCAACTGAATAGTAACTTGGGTTGGGTTGAGTTCACCTAATCCAAGTTGTTGATATACGGAGAAAGGGAGCAAATTGATGCTAGCTCCTAAATCGAGGAGTGCTCGATTGTTTTCGGCTCGACCTATGGTGCAAGAGATGGTGGGACAACCAGGGTCCTTGTACTTGACAGGGATCTAGTTGGACAATAGCTCACTAATATTAGTGGTTAGGAAAACCTTCTTAGGCACATTAGTCTTTCTTTTCATAGTGCACATCTCCTTAAGGAATTTGGCATAACTAGGGACTTGTTAGATTGCATCAAGAAGTGGAATGTTGAGCCTAACTTGATTGAACACCTCTAATAATTTCTCCATGTGTGCATTGTTGTTGCTTCTGAGCCTATTTGGAAATGGAGCTATAGGCTGGTGCACCTGACCTGCTGACTTTTCAACTTCAGTTTCATTGGAGCTGGGTGGAGAAGGAGTGGAGCTAGATGGAATGGAGGACTGAGATGGATCCTGTGGCATGGATACTTGATTATCAACTTGTTTCCCCGATCTAAGTGTATGAACCATGTGACACTGATTTGGGTCTTGAGCCTCATTGGCTGGCCCAGGATTCCTAGGATTTGACAATGGTTGACTCGGGAGGGTACCCCTTTATCTCTCCTGTTGGTTCAATTGGATCTCTATCCTAGTTAAGACTTAAGCCAGCGTGTCGTGGCTTTTAACTAGAGTGTCCATCTTTCTTTCCAAATTTGAGAGTCTTGTTTCCATTTGCGAATTTTGTAAAGATGGTGGAGGATTTTTACTAGGAAAACTTTGCTGATAGGGTGGATTTGGAAATTGTTGGAGAATTTGGGCCTAGTCTGCTCATTATTGCTTGGGCCCCATGAAAAATTGGGATGATTTCTCCAACCGTGATTGTAGGTGGGCGAATACGGATTGTTGGCGGGCCTTGTGAAGGCCGCACTCATATGTTCGGGCAAGCTTTGATGCGCGATAAAGACAGGACATTCCTCGAACACATGGTTCATATCTTGACAATAAGTACAGCCCGCCAAAGATGTTGGGCTGACTTGGTTCACAGAGACTGGCTCGTTAGTTTCAAGAGCCTCTAGTCTTCGCATAACAGTAGCTAACTTAGCATCGGTTGCTACGTTAGCCTCAATGGAATGGATACCTCCTTTAGAAGAAGTAGGGTCATTAGTCCTAAATTTTTTCGGAGTAGGTTCCCATTGGATGGTATTTTCAGTTAATTCCTCATACAATAACCATCCTTCATCTTCATTCTTTTGCAGAAATCCTCCTTGACACATGGATTCTAACAGTGTTTTAGTTGGATAATCTAATCCATCATATAGAACTTGGCAAAGTCGCCATTTCTCTATCCCATGGTGAGGGCATTGGGCAAGGAGGTCCTTAAAACGTTCGAAGTATTTCCAAAAAGGTTCATTGACTGTTTGCTTAAACTGTAGGATGTTCTTCCTAATCAGTGCAGTCTTGTGAACTGGATAAAATTTCTTTAAGAAGGCCTTAACGAAATTATCCCAAGAAGATATAGAACCTACCTCTAGACTGTAGAGCCATTTCTTTGCTAAGTCCTTCAACGCAAAGGGGACAAACCTAAGTTTGATGGCATCTTTCCTAACTTAGGTATATTCATCATGAGACATACTTCCTCAAATTCTCTTATGAAGAAGTATGCATCCTCGGACTCAAGTCCATGAAATTTGGGAAGGGTGTTGATGTATTGTGGCTTAAGCTCAAATGGGTCAACACCTTCATTAGTAAGCTTGATGCAAGAAGGAAAAGAGGTTCTAATAGGATAGAACCTATCTTGGAGTGACGGCGGTTGTGACATGTGTGAGTCGGGCTTTTGCTCGGGTGGTGAACTAGTTCTAGTTAGCCTGGATGTAAGTGGGTCTCTCGACCAAGCGGACATGCACAATTAGCAAACAAGTTCACCCAATCAACCAAAAAAAAAGAAAAAAACAAACAAAAATCCTATTCTAGGGTAATCCTTGACCTAGACGACTCCTAACTTTAGACTGTCCTTAGGAGGTCTATTGTCGATGTTAACCACAAGCTAATCGGCCAGGTAGGTGGCAAGACCGGTGGGAGGTTTTCCGTTAGAGACGTTCCTTAATTAAATAACCACCGTTCTTCGGGCTTTCGGCCCTCAATCCCCTGCCTAGACACCGATTTGACAAGGTTAATTTCGAACAATTTTTCTCCTTCGGTCAATCTCCTATTGAGTCCGAGTTAACCTAGGGCCAACGTCTAGTCAAATTTTACTTAAGGTTAGGGTTGTAAGTGTGACGGATATGATTTGTGGGCCAAGGAAGGGTGATGAAATCCCCACCTTATCTTATTTATGGGCTATGCCCTTAAGATATTTTTGTGTACGTGTAAAGCAGTAGAAAAGTAGTCACTCAAAAAGCAGTAAAACAGCCAAGAGTGCTTCCTAATCTATATGCAATGCAGACGTACCTTATCGTCAGCACTCTTCAACAGAATTAAAAAAAATTAAAGTAGACACGTGCCTAAGATGCAAGAGTCTAATTTTTTTTTTATTATCAACAAATAGGTTAATGTTATTAATTAGCAGTTGCAGAATAATCACAGAGAAAATATATCACAGCAGTAAGCAGTATTTGCAATTTTTAGCAACCTGCAGAAAAATTTATGAGTAGTGAACTACTCAGGCCGCGGACCCGCGGCTCTAAAGTAGGCTCTGATGCTCTGCCTTCGAGGGCAGAGGCACAGAGTTGCTATATGTCCTCGCTGCTGCTTTGTTTTCAAGTTCTCTGAATCTGCAAATAGAAAGAATAAAAAATAATTAGTTTGAGAAAATCGTGCCGTTCCTTCCCCGGCAACGGCGCCAAAATTTTGATTGAGAATTAAGAATTTGTAAATAAAAAGATTGAGTTGTAGAGTTCTTAGTCTCAATGCTATCCGCTGTAGCAAGGGCCAAAGCGGGTCGTGATCCTCAAGGAAGGATGCGATGCAAGCTTTTCGGCTGATTCCTCTGTATGCTTCAAATAAAATAAAGGAGGGATTAGATTTGAAGTGTATATGAATAAAGAAGTATGGTTTTACTGATCTACTACCGCAACCCACCATTCAAGTCTTGGATGTTGAATTTCATCTTGAGATATATGTGATTTACCCTAGGTTATTAAGAATGATTCAAGCAAGAAAAGATGATACTAGAATTTAACTAAGTTGCATTATCAAAAACTAAACAATGTTTCATCCTAACATCTAAGTACAGCTTAAGAAAAGATTAATCTTAAATTTAGGCTGTCCTAATTCTTAAGTATGAAGTCATGAGGAGTTATTTAAATGTGCAACCTAGATTAAGAGATCTAATTATCAGTTTAATCTTCAAGAAAAATAATCTTAGACCTAGGGTTTCTAAAAACTGGTCATCAATTGATTCAAATCCTAACTTGCCCTAGGGTTGCTTAAGAGATCAGCAAACCACACAAGGAATTAGTTAGACATCATTTTTTTTATAATTATTTTTTTTATATTTTTATATTTTCTTTCTTAATTAGAAGAAGTGTTAAAGAAGGAAAAAACAAAACCAGAGATCACAGATTAAAACTGAAACAAAAGATCACAGAGAAAAAGAAATAAAATTACTGACATGAATTAAATATGCAAAAGAGGTAACCTTTATTCGAATTTATGTCTCCAAATACAAGCTCCTTCTTCTCCACAATGCCTTTAAAACGAAATTACAACGTGCAGAAATTTAAGGAAAAGCTAAAGAAAAACCCTAATTTTCTCTGGATGCCCTTTTTGTTGCGCCTGCAGGGGTATTTATAGGTGCAAAAGGAATTAGAGTCCCAGCACGACTCCTCCACAAAAACTGGTAGCGAGATAAGGCAGAACTGCCGCGAAAACGCGGCTTGGGCCGCGTTTCCGTAGCCAATTAGTGGCGGTTGGCCACGCGCTTTCGCGCGTGGCCTCCTCTGGTTCGTCCATCTGGGAGTCTCCTTCTGGAAGCTGCATCCTGACTCTTCATTTTGGATTTTTGAGATAACTTAGAAATCAAGTTACCCTAAATCCAAATCCCTTCAAAAACGAATCTCATCCTTGCACTCTTATTTATCCTCATCCAAATCCCTTCAAACTTAGAATTCTATCCTTCCCCTCTTTGTAGTATTTGCAATATTTACACTTTGTATTTGCACTTTTGACTTTTTATAATTGCACTTTGGCACTTGGCCTTGGACTTGGGCTTGGATATGGGCTTTTGGGCTTCTTTAAGCTTTTATTCTTTATTTAATTAAACACTCAAGGCTTGCACACATTAAATAACAAAATATTAGTAATAGTGCATTATTATATGAATAAATATGAAAATGTGATGGTAAATGTAATGATAAAAATGCACTTTTCACTACCAATCAGAATCCCAAGTGGCCTTTAAAGCTTTCTTCTTGTAAGGCTTCTTGGAGGTGGAGGGCTTGACTTTATCCGGGAATTCTGCAACAATATGACCCGGCCTTTGGCAATTGAAGCAAATAATTTTCTTCTCTTCTTTACCACCTTGCCATCTCCTTCTACCTTGGAGCTTTGCCTTATTGTACATCCTCCGAACGTTCTTAACAAGAAGTGAGAGCTCTGAAAAGTCACCTAGAGCGGGGGTGAATAGGTGACGATGCTAATCTAGTGAACTAAATGCGAAATTTAAAAACTAATTGCAATTACAACAAATGAAGCACACACAAGCAAGTATAAGATATAGCAATTTGCACAATATGAATAGTTGCAAGACACAAAGCAAAGAGAGAGATAGAGAGAGAGTCAATGGATCAATCGCAAACAAATAGATGTGTTTCGAGGTTCGAGCACCCAGCTCTACATCCCCGCCTTCGACACATGAAAGATTTCTAATCCACTAGCTAGTCCACAAAGAACTCTCACAAGGAGTACCCAACTCCTCTCTTTACAATCGCAACCTCCTCCTTGAGGCACAACTCCAAGCCAACAAACAATCACCTCACACCTTGAGGGATATCCACCAAACAACACAAGGATCACCTCACAACTTGAGGGATACAACCCAAATGCACAACTTCCTCAACACAATAAGGGAAAGGCACAAAGCAAATATTGGGTTACAACTTGGTGGTCTAAACAACAACCACAAACAATTTCTTCTTCCACACAAAATATCCTATAGATTAGATAGTAGATTTTTTGCTCAAGTGTGGAGAAAACCAAAGGAATGGAAATCAGAAATCACAAAGAAAATCCTTGGGAAATAGTCGAAAAACAAGATGAAGAAGTTCAAGCCAAATCTTTTCCCAAAAACCCTTTCTTTGATTTTCCAAACCCTAGTAAAAACACCAAATAGATTGTTCAATTCAAGCTCAAAAACTTCTTTTGATTGCTGTAAAAACACCAGAGAGTATGAAAAATTTCGCACAAAAAATCTTAGAGAAAAACTCTTGCAAATGGGGTATTTATAGACAAAACTGGAAACTAACCGTTGGCAGCAGAATTTGCCAGAAATACCCTGCCGGTCGACCGGTCGGTCGACCGTCCAACGGTCATATTATAGCCGTTGGCAGCTACCGGTCGACCGCCCGGTCGACCTAAACAAACAGAGAGCAACCCTGCTCTCAGTCGGTCGACCGCCCGGCCGACCGGCCCATTATGCTGCCAGACGTGCACAGCTTTGTGCACGTCGGTCGACCGCACGGTCGACTTGCCCTTGGTGCGGTCGACCACTCGGTCGACCGACAAGGCCTGTCAGCCTATTCTGGGACAGAAAAACAGAAGTATTAAATATCCAATAAATTCTTATAAACTACTTAAAAATCCCCAAAAATAGTTTTGACAATTTGCATTGATATATAAACTTGTGATAAAAGTTTTGACTCAAATATCAAGCAATTAAAACTATTTTTGTATCTTAACATTTTTACCAAAATCCAAAAACTGTATTTTCTAAAACTAGAATTCTTTTGAATAGAAAATACATTTTGTCCAAAACTCATCCAAATACAAAAACATGATATTTAATCATTTTGAAGCATGATGCATATGGATAGAAATTCAGTATACATGAAACATATACATATCATAGTTTTTGTCTTTAATTCCAAAGATACGTTTTGTTATAAATACCAAAACATAAAACTCATGAGGTAGACTATCAAACTAAGTTTGTTTAAGCAATAGAAGCATGGATGTATATAGAACAAATCTAATATACATTAAACCATGTAAACTTGTTTGATATAAAATCTATTCATGAAAACCAAGATCGGTTAAGCCTAAAACCAAAAACCAATATCTAAATATAAAACGTGTGTATTGTGAACTTGAGCATATCATACTATTCTAATCTTTACAATTTGGATCTAGACACAAACTAAACTAGGGATACCTAAGTCTTCTTTTAGAGCGCCGTCTCCAAGTTGACTCGATCCAAACCGTGATTCACCAAGCTTGACTCCAATAAGTGCTAGATATCATCTTTGATGCTTAGGTTCTTAAATCACCTTGTGAAAGCTTCTAAACCCTTTTGTTGAAGCTAATCACCAACTAATATCTTGTTATAGATCTGAAACTAAAATATCACAAGATTATTAGTACACATAACTACATGAGTTAATCATCATCAAAACTAGAGTGGAAGGCCTTTGGGCCAACAATCTCCCCTTTTTGATGATGACAAAACTCATGGAGTTATATATGCATGGATTAAAGTAAAGCTTCAAAGAAGCTCCCCCTTAACTCATGCATGGCAATAAACGATGAAAGTATGCAATGAATACTAAAAACATGGAAATGCATAACACAATAAAATGCATATAAACAAGTCTCTTGTCACTAAATGAATATGCATATGAAACATGCTCTTAATACCAATTAAATAAAACAAATGCTCTTGATACCAATTAAATAACAAATGCTCTTGATACCAATTAAATAAAACAAATAAGTTATCAAGACATGCTCTTGTTAAAAAATACTAACAAAACTCTTGATACTAATAAAAACAAAACTCATAATAAATTTGTTTTAGCTCTTGATACCAATGAAAATAAAACAGAAAACTTATGCATAAATCATGCATATGAACTCCAATTCTTCTCCCCCTTTTTGTCAATCATCAACAAAGGGGTAAAAACAAGCATAATAGAAACAAATTCATCTCCCCCTAAATGTTTGAAACAAGGAACCAATAAACTATTCCAAGGGGTGAAATCAAAAAGAAAACATGTAAGGAAAACTTGATACCAATAGATAATAAAAACAACTTGATACCAATTTTGAGTAAACAAATAAGATTTTGATATTTAGAAGCTATTTGTTACCAATTGAAAAATGAAATACTAGTTTTCTCCCCTTTTATGAAATACCAAACAAAAATATGCGGATGCTTGAAATAAGATAACAATTGAAAATTAAATCAATTGAAAATGAGTTAAAGCTCAAGTTTAGCATAAACAAAGTTTTGTGCTTAAAAATATAGGATATAGTAAGCATAAATAAATCCTCTATATATGTATGTAAAAGATAGACATCAATTGAAGTTTGATACTATATGAAGTGCAAGCATACATATACAAAACACAAATATATATGAGTATACAAAAGGATGTCATATTGATACCAATTGAAAGAATTCAATGATACCAATTGAAACAACACTAAGAGCAAGTGTATGACTCATATTAACTACCACCCATTTCATGATCAAGTTTAAGATGATTTTCACTATAAAGCATACATGAGCATGATCTCCCATCCAACCGCCTATAGATGGTAGGGGTTTTCAAAAATAGATTTGGAGATATAGTATGATTGAAAAGCTCTACCTCATGAAGAAAATCACAACTAGTTATATGAATCAACTAGTACGAAATTCTTCAAGTAAGAAATAAACACAAAAAAAAATGTATTTCATGAAGGGCATGTAAATTACATGACACCAAAACACTCAAAATCCATATAAAAGAGATTTTTCACTTTGGTAGTAGTTTTCAAAATAGCACAAAATGAACTCATGAAAACTAAATTATGAGAGCACATCAAATATGGTGAGTGTACAAGTGTTGTGTGAGACACATTATCATGAAAATAGGCATTAAGCTCAATTGAAATTCTTTTAAAAACATGAAACATGAAAATCTAAACTTTTCATTAAAAATCAATTCATACTTCAAGGCATATGTATGTTTTGACAAAATAAAAGTATACATACATATCCCTAAACACAATTGAGTCCAAAATATAGATTTGCATGAAAAGCAAATGACTAAAGGGCATACATGTATATCTTAAGGTTTGGCAAAATAGACATATACATGAAGTGAAAACACTTTATCATAGAAAAGACATCAAAAATAGGAATACATGTTTGAATGCATGAATCATCAAAACTAGACTATACTAGAACATCTAATGGGTACAAATAGGCATCCAAGCACAAACATATATAAAGGTTTATTTGTGGCCCACTATATGTACAAGTATAAATCCTAGTCTTAATGAAAACTAACATCTAAACAAGTAATCAATTCATGAAGCATGAAACGGGTCAAAAATCATGATAAACATAAGGATGATCATTAAGTAAATCCACATGCTATAAGAATCATGATATACATAATAGCAAAACATCAAAACATGTGGCAAAAATAAAGATCATAAAACACATCACAATTGTTTAGCTATTATAACACATGTTCAATTATCAAAACATGAATCATTAAAACAAAAGAAATCATACAATCATAAACATCCAAATGGTCATAATGCATGTGCATGTGCATTAGATCTAGGGCATACATGTTAGTTTAAACAAGGTGAGAACACTAAATATTGATCCATATGAAACATGGGTGCTCAAGTAGCTAAACATGTACAACCTTAATCTAATGAACATGGCATAAGCATAATGAACAACAAAACACAACATGCTATAAAAAGATGAACATAAAAAGCATGTAAACACTAAAAGGAATAAGGGATTGTTACAAAAACCGAAGAGGCAACTCTCCATGTTTCCGAAACACGGTGGTCCTCCCACCAAATCTCCTTGAGAGTGAAGCATCCAAATGGTTCTCTTTTAAGCTTAGAATGCATCCACCTCAAGGAACCAATACCCTCACGTGATGCGAGAGCTCCCACCTACATCAAAAGTCAAAGAGGTGGTTTTTGGTACCCATTTTCTAGTGGGTCCACAGGGTTAGTGTCTTTTCTAACCCAAACATAATTAGTTGCTAAATTTTCATTATAAATACGATCATGATAAAATCTAGCAAGGTGGCCTTTTCGACCACAATGTGTACATGTGTACACGTGAGCATACATATGATGGTGGTGATCATGAAAAGTATGTGTATGCCGTGATGGGTGTGCATGCAAGGTTGGAACTTGTTTCTTGCGAACCAAGGTTTCCAAGCGTGTGTGGTTCATGGCACAATGGCTCAAAGTGGAGCCCAAACTATCAACACTTTTCTTCAAAACAATTATATCATTTTCAATGCTAGAAGATAAAGTGGAGCATGCAATAGGTGTGCTAGAACAAGAAGCTACACTAGCAAGGCAAACATCAATCTCTTTTTGCAAAGATTTATTTTTAATCAAAACCAAATCCAATTCTTTAGTAATTGAATCAATATCATTTTTCAAAGTGAGATTTTCTTTAAAAACAAAATCCAATTTAGAAGATAAAACCTTATTGTTCTTCACAACATCTTCACAATCATTTTACTTTTTAAAGAATCAATCTCTTTTAGTGGAAGTTCAAGTTGAGATTTTAGTGAGTCACATTCACTAGTAATCTCTTCTTTCTCTTGCAAAACCAATTCAAAATTAGAGCATAAATCCTTTAATTCATTTTTCAAAATAAGATTATCATCTTTCAACAAATCATGTTTTTCCAACAAATTTTCAAGCTTTTGAGCAAGTTCCATATTTAAAGTTTGAACTTCTAAACAACCATAGCAATAGGAACTAGAGCTATCATCTATTTGAGAATCCGATTGTACCTCAAGGGAGTTCTTCCCTTGGACTATGAGGCATTACTCTTCGGACTTTTCTCTCCTAGATCTCCTCATCTTGTTAATAATCCTTGGAAGCTCGGGAGAAGTCAATATGCTCCAAATTGCAAAAACCGAATCATAGTGAGCAAAAAAAGGTAAAAGAAATTCATTAAGAGATGCTCTAAGTGTTCTAAGGGCTAATACATTGGCCTTCTTATGCTTGCTACTATTTGAAAATGATTCTTGGGTAGTGGCTTGATAAACTAGATGACCTAGGCTTTTTAAGTGACTACTCATATTGGTCTTCCAAGCATCAAGTCTAAAATGGTCAAACATAGGAGGGCTAGCCATAGGTGCAACAATATGTGTGCAAATGAAAAATGCAAATGAAGATTAGCAAACCAAGATCTTACTCCTAGGTGGTTAAACTTAAATATCAAGAGCACTAGCTCTGATACCAATTGTAAAGTCACCTAGAGGGGGGTGAATAGGTGACGATGCTAATCTAGTGAACTAAATACAGAATTTAAAAACTAATTGCAATTACAACAAATGAAGCACACACAAGCAAGTATAAGATATAGCAATTTGCACAATATGAATAGTTGCAAGACACAAAGTAAAGAGAGAGATAGAGAGAGTCAATGGATCAATCGCAAACAAATAGATGTGTTTCGAGGTTCGAGCACCCAGTTCTACATCCCCGCCTTCGACACACGAAGGATTTCTAATCCACTAGCTAGTCCACAAAGAACTCTCACAAGGAGTACCCAACTCCTCTCTTTACAATCACAACCTCCTCCTTGAGGCACAACTCCAAGCCAACAAACAATCACCTCACACCTTGAGGGATATTCACCAAACAACACAAGGATCACCTCACAACTTGAGGGATACAACCCAAATGCACAACTTCCTCAACACAATGAGGGAAAGGCACAAAGCAAAGATTGGGTTACAACTTGGTGGTCTAAACAACAACCACAAACAATTTCTTCTTCCACACAAAATATCCTATAGATTTAGATAGTAGATTTTTTGCTCAAGTGTGGAGAAAACCAAAGGAATGGAAATCAGAAATCACAAAGAAAATCCTTGGGAAATAGTAGAAAAACAAGATGAAGAAGTTCAAGCCAAATCTTTTCCCAAAAACCCTTTCTTTGATTTTCAAACCCTAGCAAAAACACCAAATAGATTGTTCAATTCAAGCTCAAAAATTTCTTTTGATTGCTGTAAAAACACCAGAGAGTATGAAAAATTTCGCACAAAAAATCTTAGAGAAAAACTCTTGCAAATGGGGTATTTATAGGCAAATCTGGAAACTAGCCGTTGGCAGCAGATTTTGCCAGAAATACCCTGCCGATCGACCGGTCGGTCGACCGTCCAACGGTCATATTATGACCGTTGGCAGCTACCGGTCGACCGCCCGGTCGACCTAAACAAACAGAGAGCAACCCTGCTCTCAGTCGGTCGACCGCCCGGCCGACCGGCCCATTATGCTGCCAGACGTGCACCGCTTTGTGCACGTCGGTCGACCGCACGGTCGACCTGCCCTTGGTGCGGTCGACCGATCGGTCGACCGACAAGGCCTGTCAGCCTATTCTGGGACAGAAAAACAGAAGTATTAAATATCCAATAAATTCTTATAAACTACTTAAAAATCCCCAAAAATAGTTTTGACAATTTGCATTGATATATAAACGTATGATAAAAGTTTTGACTCAAATATCAAGCAATTAAAACTATTTTTGTATCTTAACATTTTTACCAAAATCTAAAAACTGTATTTTCTAAAACATAGAATTCTTTTGAATAGAAAATACATTTTGTCCAAAACTCATCCAAATACAAAAACATGATATTTAATCATTTTGAAGCATGATGCATATGGATAAAAATTCAGTATACATGAAACATATACATATCATAGTTTTTGTCTTTAATTCCAAAGATACGTTTTGTTATAAATACCAAAACATAAAACTCATGAGGTTGACTATCAAACTAAGTTTGTTTAAGCAATAGAAGCATGCATGTATATAGAACAAATATAATATACATTAAACCATGTAAACTTGTTTTGATATAAAATCTATTCATGAAAACCAAGATCGGTTAAACCTAAAACCGAAAACCAATATCTAAACATAAAACGTGTGTATTGTGAACTTGAGCATATCATACTATTCTAATCTTTACAATTTTGATCTAGATACAAACTAAACTAGGGATACCTAAGTCTTCTTTTAGAGCTCCGTCTCCAAGTTGACTCGATCCAAACCGTGATTCACCAAGCTTGACTCCAATGAGTGCTAGATATCATCTTTGATGCTTAGGTTCTTAAATCACCTTGTGAAAGCTTCTAAACCCTTTTGTTGAAGCTAATCACCAACTAATATCTTGTTATAGATCTGAAACTAAAACCTCACAAGATTATTAGTACACATAACTACATGAGTTAATCATCATCATAACTAGAGTGGAAGGCCTTTGGGCCAACAAGCTCTTCGTCATCTTCTTCTTCATTGTCTTCGTCAGAGTATGAGGATTGACTCTTGAAGGCAATTGTTTTCTTCTTGGAGGGAGCCATTTCTCTCTTGCTTTTCTTTCTATCTCATGGGTCTTGAGGTTCCCAATGAGACCTATAAGCTCCATCTCCTCCTTGTCATTGAGTTCCTTCAAGGTAGTGGCTTTGACTTCCCAAGAAGGAGGAAGAGCCCGGATGATCTTCCTTACTCTTTGGTCGTTGTCAATAGCATCACCTAGAGAAGAGAGTTCATTAGTAATCTTGGTAAATTTTGTAACCATATCATCTATGGTTTCATTTTCATTCATAGAAAAATTCTCATATTGTGAGCGAAGAAGGTCTATTTTAGCCCTCTTCACTTGTGAAGTCCCCTCATGAGTGACTAGAACGTTTGACCAAATTTCATGAGCGGATTTACAATGAATTACTCTAGAAATATCATCATCATTAAGTGCTTGGAACAATGCATGGTGAGCCCTAGCATTTGCATCAAATTCTTTGGTCTCAATTTCAGACCAAGTGGACTCATCTCTGGTGGGTGCACTAAATGGTTTGGTCATCGCCTTAACAACCCGGCTACCTAGGGATTGTAAGAAAACGGTTATCTTAACCTTCCATATGGGAAAGTTAAGGCCATCAAACTTTGGGGGGCTCTTAATTCCTTCGGCCATTTTTACTAAGTGAATAAGTATGAAATGAATGTGGTGATTAGCAAATAAAAGGATCTCTCTAAGGTTGTTAAGCCAAGAGCCTAGAGAACTATGCTCTGATACCAATTGAAAAACACCTAGGGGGGTGAATAGGTGTAAATGCTAATCTAGAAATCTTTTTAAAACAAGTATGAATGAATGATGCAATGATCACTCAAAACAAGACTAAGAGCCGAATACCCGGTGAAGGGCTCTGAACTCCTTCCTCGTGATTCCTCTAGATAAGAGTTAGAGGTGCGTATTGCAATCTTGTTGTATGAGTAATGATCGATAATGAAGCAAGAAATGAATTGAAAACAATAATGAAATGCACACAAGATATATCACAAGGTATAAAGAAAGGCAATATCACAAACAAGAAATTAAGAGCAATAGGGAGCAAAGAGAAAGTCAATCGCAAACACAAAGTATTTGTTTCAAGGTTCGAGCCACCGCTCTACTCTCCGCCTTCACCGCCGTGAAGGGTTTCCACTATCCACCGAGGAACTTTACAAGGTCTACCAAAGACCGGAGTAACAAACTCCACCAATACAATCCTCTACCGAAGAGGTATCTCAACAAGAACAAGAAGAAGGAACAAGTAGACAAGTGATCACCAAAAAGATCACAAACTTCTTACAAACTTCTCTTTACAACTTTCTTATAGAATGAGGAAGGGATTTTTGGCTCTAGAAGTGTAGTGAGAAAAACAAACTCAGTTGTAAGTGTAAAATGCTTGCTAACACAACTAAAAAACAATGGCCAAGAAAGCTATAGAGAATTGAGAGCTTTTGAAACTTTTTCTTTCTTTTGAAAACTTGTAAACTAGGGATTTTTCTTGGTATATTTGCAAGAGACCAACCCTCACTATTTATAGGGAGAAGAGGGGATTAAAATACAATTAAATTAAGTTTATTTGGTCAGAAAATGGTCCCCAAAAGATCAGAAAACTCTGCCACAAAATAGGGTGAAAAATCAGAATTCAGAAAATCACCAAAGAGGAAAGAGCCGTTGGGGCTCCAGGTAGACTATCGGTCGACCGGCCGGTCAACCCGTAGCCCATTTTGGCATATAGTCATTGGACTCGGTCACCGTTCTTTGACCGGCCGCAGAGGGCAAACAACTGGCGGTCGACCGGTCGGTCGACCGACAAAAAATAGAGAGCAAGCTGTTTTAGGTCGGTCGACCGGTCGGTCGACTGACAGACGTGCTCAAACGCGCACGTCCTGGACACAGGTCTTGGTCGACCGGTCGGTCTACCGGCCTGGCATGGAATAAAGCCGGTCGACTGGGCCGGTCGACCGCCAGGCCAGAAACAGTATAAAAAAAATGGAAATTTTTTTGGACTTGGAAAGTTTTCAAAATAAATTTGTAGGGATATATGGCTAAGTATCATGCAGTAATGATAGATATACATGATATAAACAAGATATAAAATTTGTAGAAATTTGAATCATGTATAGAGATCAAGGCATGAAATTAAATCAAATATCAAAACTGAAAACTGTATTTTGAAAAGTGTGTGTGTGTTCTAGAGCCAATCTACCACAACCTCAAACTTTAACAAACTAAGTCTTATATAGGTTCTAAGTGACTACAAAGTCTTCAAGTGGGCTCCTCCATATGTGATCTTAAAAATTGTATCTTGAACCCGAAATGAACCGACTTAAGTCAAAACAACCTTCCTTTAGGGAAGAACACTCCATGAATCTTAGAACCCTGAAATACACTTAAGTAATAAAACATGATTAGTACAAATAACTATATATGTTTTGTAATCATCTAAACTCAATAAAATGGGTGATTGTAACCTTGGGTCAACAGAAGAAGTACGGTCAAATATGAAGAAGTGGGAAACATAGAAAAGAATGATTTTTTTAGTTTTATTTTTATATCTAAAATAAAGTGAAAAAGAAAGAAGACTCGCGGCTACTAACTACTAATGACTTCACCAACATGTTAACCTCTTAGTGATAGTTGTCTCACATGTATCATTGGCTATCAATAGTCCTTGGTTCAAAAGCGATTCAAAGCGTGACCCATATGTAACTCATCACAACCCAACTCAATAAAATAAGTCCAAGTTACAGTTAAACCATCAAAACTAAAAGTAAACATGGAGTAAAGTAATGTTAGCTTGTTAGTAGTTAGGAAGTTAGAGTGTTAGATCCATCATTATGAGCCATCAATGGCTCTTGCAAGAGCAAGGCCAAATCGAGGCTTTTAGATTCATATGGATTATCATATAAGAAGTTATACTAGTTGGTGGTTAATAGTTAGTTTCCATGAGAGAAAAGTTAGCTACTCATGTAAAAGAGATTAGAGAGAAGAAAATAACGATAAGGTAAGAGAGCACCTTTCATAGATTGTCACCTTCTATTACAAACACTCTTGCTTCCCAATATGTACCACTCTCTCTCCCTAATACAAGATCTACAAGAAATAAAAAATACAAGAGAGGAAGAAGAAGAAAAACAATACTACGCTACCCTAAACTACAAAATGGAAAATGAGAACTACCCTAAACCTTGCATATCCTCAACTCTGAAATCCAGGGTGGTATTTATAGCCACCAGGGAAAGGGGACCAGGGGGACAACCTCTGGCCCAAAACACGGCCGCGACCGCGGCTATACGGTCACGAAAAACGCTGCTAGGGCCACGTTTTCGCCGCCATGTGATGACCGCGTGCTGTCACGTCTGTCCCCTGTCAGTTTCTGGTCCTAATTTCTGGTTTGCAGCCCCTAATTTTGACAGAATCAGTCTCTTAGGTCAATGACTATCTTAATAGACCTTTAATCACCAATTAAATGATGATTTAGGGTCTTCTTCTTCATTGCACACCATGGACCTAGAATCAAGCAAGAAAAGCTTTATTAGCAAAATTTTATACTAAATAAATATGCGAATGTGATAAAAATTATGCAAAATTAGAGACTAATCACACCCCCACACTTATCTTTTTGCTCGTCTCGAGCAAACCAAAAATAAGAAAATTATTACCCCACTTTCGCAGGTGACACGATTGCACTGAGCATGTGCAACAAGTCGTTAAACCTCTAGGTTTCCCCTAGAGGAGGAGTTTTGTGTCCTGAGGATTTTCAGTGGATTACACCCACAAAATCCATAAAGAAAGAAATCAAATGTTAGTATTTTTGAAAACACGTTTTTGAAATAGAGAAAAGTGTTGAAGTATTTTTGCAAAAATATAAGTGATCCAAGATCAGAGGTTAACCAGAAATTATTCTTTCTTAAATAAATTCAAAATGCAAAAACTCTTGTTATAAATTAAATGTAAAATTTTAAAATTGAATTGATTCTTTGACCTTTCATAAAACTCTTAGAAAAATATGCACTTTGTGGACTGTGAAGATTTTTGGAATATTGACTCAAACTTTGGTGCCATTTATTTATATTATTATATTTATTATTTTTTCTCTTAGTTTTCTTAGGCTTTCTTATTTACTCGGGTAGTGAGCCTTTAGCCGGTGACTCCCAAACCAGATGGTCTTAGGGCACCAGATGAGAAAACATTCCTCGGACTTAAAGACTCGAGTAAACAAGGTCACAAAACTAAAGGGAATTATTTTATTTTTATCCACTATTTTAGGTGTGAATAATCATGCTTCCTGAGGTATAATTACCCAACTTCAATAAGTGGTTTTATCATTTTTTTAAAAAAAATACTTTTATGACATTTTCAGTCTTTTGTGTAAGTGTGGAGTGCATAAATTAAAGGCAAAAAATTGAAGATCAAATTATCTTTCAATCTTACTTTCTTATTCTAAAATTTAAACAAGATCTATTATTTTGACTCAGTATAAAATTTCATAATTTTAGGTCTTCCTAATTCCTAAGATAATCTTAATTTCTTAAAAATGGATCAAAACTATTTCTCTTCCTTCAAAAAGTTTTGTAAAAAGAATTATTTTTTAATTTAAAAAGAAGTGTAAAAGAAAGAAAATTTTAAAACTACCTATGTTAGTAAACCCTCCCCCACACTTATCTCATGCATTATCCTCAATGCACCATGAATGTGTATATACATGAAATAAATGGTAAGAGAAGAAAAATTACCTCATGGTGGTGGCTCCGGTGGTGGTCAGATTGGGCCAAGCGTTGCTACCCAATCAAAATAGCGTGGATCGTGCAGGAACCCACCCGTGACCTCTCTAATACGACCAAATAAAAGAATGATTGATTGAATGGTCTTATTTAAAAATTTATCCTCATCTAATTTTCAATTTTCAAAATTAATTACTGAGTCATTTTCTTTAACATTCTTGTCCAACAATGAAGTGTGATTTTGAGAGATGATTGATTTGGACTCAAATGGAATAGAAATAAAAATCGATACCGATTCGGGAAGTTAACTCAGATTAAGTCGAGAGTCAATAATAAGAGTCGAAAGTGGTTCAAAAATAGGGTCCAAACTAAAGAATTGATGTTCACTCACTTTCCCCATCAATGAAGTGTGATCATAAAAGATATGTGATACCATTTCACTGTGTACTAGTACAAGATTCAATGTTGACTCCAGAATAGAGAAAAAATCTAGTAAAGATACCGGAGCCATTATTGAATCAAAAAGTGAAATGAAATTTCTAATATGAGGTTCAGGATCACATTGAGGTTCGATTTCAATTTCAGGAAAGAGATAACTTGCCAGAATGTCCAGGCGATTTTCATAACTTGGAGTGTGGTCAAGTTCAAATGTATGTTTTGAAATTGAATCGGGATTTCTAAAATGACATGATTCATGGGTCCAATCAGTAGAGTTAGGGATATAAGGATCGACCAAAGATTGACAAGAAAGACTTTCCTCGTTCTCATTAATCAGTTCGCTCATAAGTGAGTCTAGCCTACTAATAGGCCGTGTAATAGAATTTGGATTCGGAATCATGTCTTCCATACTCTTTGCAATTGGTTCTTCTTGAAAAGGTGAGTATGGAAGTTGATTTTAGATATTGTGGTGAAAGTGTGAGTCCATTAGATTTTACGATTACAGCTCGGACTTATGCAAGGGTTCCATACTCAAGTCCAGTATTGAGGTTTGTTCATTTTGAATATCTGAGACTGAAAAAGTTGAGTAGGACTCTTGAAATTTTGGTTGAGATGAGGAGTCCAGCATGTTTTGCATTCTTTCACAAAAGATTTACAAACGCTTTTCTAGCTCAAATTCTTCTTCAATTGGATGCTCTAGAAAAGGAGTATGTGGAGTTTGATGTGGGAAAGAATGTGAATTGAGCAAATTTTGAACTTGTTGTAGGGACTCTTTCATACTCCTTTCCTAATCAGATTTTTCTTCGGTTGGTGAAACAGGAAAAGGAGTATATGAACCAAAATTGGAGAATGAACTTTGTGAAAATTGTGGACAAGGTGGTTGAAAATTTGACTTGAGGGAGGTGAATCCCCATTGACTCTGTGAAGAGTTGAAATTATTTTGAAAATTATAGTCATATGATTGAGGACATGGGTCATATTGAGTCGGATAATCCCAACTCGGCATATATGGTTGGTTCATATTGTACATAGCCGGGTTGGAGTTATCCGAGTCGAATAAGGTCAGGGTGAAATATGGATTCATATTATGATTGAAAGAATTATTGTTATTAAAATTCATATCATAATTTACCAAAAAAAGAAGAAAACAAACAAACAAACAAACAAATAAAGAAAAAGAAAAAGAAAAAGAAAACAAGCCTATGCTAGGGTTGACTTAGACCTAGACGACTCCTAACTGATTAGACTGTCCACGAGGGGTCTATTGTTGGAAGTTGACCACGAGTTAATCGGCCAGGTAGGGGTAAGATCAGTGGGAGGTATTCATGCTAGAGCAATGGGCCTAATTATGTGAAACCAATGTTCTTCGAGGTTTTGCCTCTCAATCTCCAACCTTAGACATTTAGCAATAGTCAAATTCTAACAACTTCCCCCTTAGGTCAATCTCCTAAATGAGTCTGAGATGTCTCTAGGGGCCAACGTCTATAAAATTTTATTTAGGCTTGGGTTGTGTGAGTGGGGAGGTAATTTTAGGCTAAAGGAGGGTAATGACTTCCCCCACCTTATGTTGTTTTGGGTTTTGCCCTTAAGTTAAATTTGTGCAAGTGTGCAATATAGATAAGAATAAGCACAAAAAAGTGAGTAAATCACTGAAGTGTTTATCCTAACTATATGCAATGCAATATGTACACCTCCTGCAAGATCACAACAACACAAAAATAAAATACAGTATATTGAATGAAAATTGATACATACCTAGATGCAAATGTCTAAACCGTTTTAAAACATCTAATTATCATATTTTAATTCTTAAAATTATTTACAGTGCACAAGTAATATAAATAAAAATTAGCAGCAGAGTATATGAATATACAAGAGTTTACCCAACCACACAAGAGAAAGTGTGGACTTCTGCAAATGCTAAAAATTTAACCTGCACACCAAAAACAAAGAAGAAAGGATAACAAAAATGTGAAATCATACCATTCCCATCCCCGACAACGGCGCCAAAATTGATCGGGGGATAACCGTAAAAGTGTATATTTTGACGTTAAGATTTAAAGTGTGTGTGCTTTGGCTTCCTCGATACTTCCATTATAGCATAGAGGCTAAAACGAGTCGAATCCACAAGGACGGGAGGCGATAGAAGCTTACACGGCATGTTCACGTGTATGTTAATGGTTCTTCAATGTTTGAAAGAATGAAAAGAAAGGAAAACAAAGAATGGAAGAAGAAGTATGGTGAAATATGAAGAAGTGGAAACATAGAAAAGAATGATTTTTCTAGTTTTGTTTTTATATCTAAAATAAAGTGAAAAAGAAAGAATCACGACTACTAACTATTAATGACTCCACCAACATGCAAACCTCTTAGTGATTGTTGCCTCACATGTATCATTAGCCATCACTAATTCTTGGTTCAAGAGCGATTCAAAGCATGACCCATATGTAACTCATCACAACTCAATTCAACAAAACAAGTGCAAGCTACACTTAAACCATCAAAACTAAAAGTAAGCATGGAGTAAAGTAATATTAGCTTGTTAATGGTTAGGAAGTTAGAGTGTAGATCCATCATCATGAGCCATCAATTACTCTTGCAAGAACAAGGCCAAATCGAGGCTTTTAGATTCATGTGAATTATCACATAAGAAGTTAGATTAGTTGGTGGTTAGTAGTTAGTTACTATGAGAGAAAAGTTAGCTACACATGCAAAAGAGATTAGAGAGGAGAAAACAAAGATAAGTAAGAGAGCACCTTTCATAGATTGTCACCTTCTATTACATGCACTCTTACTTCCCAACATGTACCACTCTCTTTCCCTAATACAAGATCTACAAGGAATGAAAAATACAAGGGAGAAAGAAGAAGAAAAACTACACTACACTACCCTAAACTGCAAAATGGAAAATGAGAACTACTCTAAACCTTGCATATCCTCAACTCTGGAACCCAGGGGGATATTTATAGCTACCAGGGAAGGGGGACCAGGGGGACAACCTCTGGCCCAAAATGCGGACGTGGCAACAATGTATGAATTAATGCATAGATGAGTGAAAAAGAAGAAAGGGAAGGAAAATATTACCTTATGGTGGTGGTTCTGGTGGTGGTCTTATTGGTCCACGAAATGCGGCCCAATCAAATTTTCGTGGAGTTTGGAGAAACCCACCAGAAACCTCTCTTATATAACGCACTAAAATGATGCATACATGAATTATTTTTATTAAGAATTTTACCCTATCTAATTTTCAAATTTCATAATTAATTTTGGAGTCAATTTTATCAACACCCTTGTCCCAAAATGGAGTGTGAAAAAATGAAATGATTGACTCGGACTTAGGAAGTATGGGAACTAATACTGACTCAGGAAAGTAACTTAAGTCATGTAAAGGTTCAGGAGTCGAGATTGGTTCACAAAGTGGGTCCAAATTAAGAAGTTGAAACTCAGGTCCATATTCATTTCTCCACAATGGAATTGACTTAATATTGATGATTCAAGCTCAAGAATGATAGGTGTGGAAATCAAAATTGACTCTAAAATATTACTCAAGTCGGATAACAAAACAGAAGTCAATATTTATTCAGGAATTTGAACTGGATCACAAATTTGAGAATCTAGGTTACATTTCTCGTTGAGTTCAATTTCATAAAAATGAGAACTTGCCAATTTGTCAATGAGACTTTTAAAAGAATGAAATTGGTCAAGTTCAAAATGATGATCATAAAAGATTGGTGATTCAATTTCACGATAAATTGGCACAAGATCCAATGTTGACTCGGAAAAAAGATTGAAATCAGGTGAAGCCACCTGAGTCATTATAGAATCAGGAAGTAGAATTGAATCACCAAGTTGATGTTCAGGATCATATTCATTCTCAAGTTCAATTTCAAGAAAGGGATAACTTGCCAAACTGTCAATGTCATTTTTAAAATTTAGAGTTTGGGCAAGTTCAAATGGTTGTACTGAAATGGAATCTTGTTTTTCAAAATAACATGATTCTTCGGCTCTAACAGAATGGTTAGCAACATCAGAAATGATCAAACGGAGAGTTTAGACCATCATATCTATGTCATGATTATGAGCGATTTGAGCCTGAGTCATGGCTTCAAGCATCTTTTCATAGTTGATTGGCTCATCATTTTGTTGCAATTGAACTTGAAAAGATGAAGTGTTATTTTAGAATTTGTGATGAAATTATGAGTTCGTCAGATTTTGTGATTGTTGCTTGGACTTACGCATACTTATTTTCAAGATTGATGGTTTTCTATTTTGAACTGGTGGAACTGAGTATGAATCTTGAAAATATTGTGGACAAGGTGGATAAGGAGGACAAGTTGGTTGAAAATTAGACTCGGGGGAGGTGAATCATCATTGACTATATGAAGAGTTGAAATTATTGTAGAAATTATGGTCATAAGATTGGGGCATGGGTTATATTGATTCGGATAAGACCAATCTGGCACACTAGGTTGGTTAATGTTTTGATATGACGGGTTCGTAATATCAGAAAAAGAGGTCAGGGTGTAATATGGATTACCATTAAAATTGAAAAAATTATTGTTATAAGTCATATCACACAAAAAATATCAAACACGAACAAAGAAAAAAATAAACAAATAAGCAAACAAATAAAAAGAAAAAAATCTAACCTAAGTTAGGGTAAACCTTAGACCTAGACGACTCTTAATTGGTTAGACTATCCACGGGGGTATATTGCTAATCTGACCACAAGTTAATCGACCAGGTAGGGGTAAGATTGGTGGGAGGTATCCGCACAGAAGCGATGGGCCTAATTAAGCCAAACCACCAGCCTTCGGGGTTTCGCCCCTCGATCCCCAACCTTAGTCACCGATTTGACAAGAGTCAGAATCAAATCAACTTCTCCCTTAGGTCAGTCTCCTATTTAAGTCCGAGATGTCCCTAGGGCCTACGTCTACTCAGTTTTAATTAGGCTTGGGTTAGTGAGTGAGGAGATTGTTTGTGGTCTAAGGGAGGGTAATGACTTTCCTGCCTTATCTTGTTTATAGGACAAGCCCTTAAATCAGTTTAGTACAGTGTACAAGCATATAAAAAAAAGTAATACTCAAGCAATATTTCATACAAGAATGAACCTTATACTAAATGCTATACGCACATACCTGGCTCCAGTACTCTTCAACAGTAAATAGAAAATGTAATGAAATAGACACGTACCTAAATGCAAACTCTAAATCATTTTTAACATTTACAATCAACTTTTTACTGTTGTGTTAGAAATATATATACAGTGAGTCATACGAGAAGATAAATGCTACCGATATTAAACTATAAATTCAGTCAACCTGTAGAAAATACAAGTTAGTATTTCAGTTAGATTGCCACAGGAATGTAGCAAATCTGAGGGCCTCTGGGCTCTACTTTCTTGAGCAGAGTCCAGGGCCACATATATGTCTGTTGGCCCAAGGTTACAATCACCCGTTTTAGTGTGTTTTGATGATTACAAAACATATTAGTTATTTGTACTAATCATGTTTGTTGTTTTTAGTGTGTTTCAGGGTTCTAATTAAACTAGAAGGTTTCTTCCCTAAAGGAAGGAGTTTGGACTTAAGTCACCTCAATTTGGGCTCAAGAATCAAGCTTGCAAGATCATATGAAGAAGCCCTCTTGAAGCACTTGTAGTCCTTAGAACCTATGTAAGAAATAGATTGTTAAAGTTTGAGTTTTGGAAATTGGCTCTAGGATACACACACACATTTTTTACAAGTTTTTATGGTTAAAACTTTTGTTTCTAAGTTTTATGCCTTAGTATATATATACATGACTCCAACCTCTTACAAAATGAATATCATGTTTAAATCATGTATGTGTATTGTTTCTAGCATAATATTTAGTTATTCTTACTTCAAAATATTTTTTACAAAAAATTCCAAGTTCCGATTTCTACTGTTTTTCTGTTTCAGGCAAGACCGGCCGACCGGCCCGGTCGACCGGCGCTTGTGTCAGGACATGCACGCTTGTGCATGTCTGTCGACCGACCGCTGGGTCGAACGACTGTAAGCAGGTTTGCTCTCGGGTTTTCTGGGTCGACCGCCCGGTCGACCGCCTTCAGAAAACTGTGTTTTGTTTTAGAGGACGGTCGACCGGGAGGTCGACCCGAGTCCAACATCTCTTTACCAGCAGGGCGGACGGTCGACCGGACCGGTCGACCACCAGGCCTGCAAAGTGCCAACGGCTCTTTCCTCTTTGGTGCAATTCTGAAATCTGTTTTTATAATCTGTTTTTGCAGACTTTTTCTGAGTTTTTGGAGAACTTTTCCAGATCAAATAAGCTTAAAATAAATTATTTTTAACCTATTCTTCTCCCTATAAATAGAGGTAAATAGGCTCTTGCAAAATACTAAGAAACATCCTTAAGTTTTCAAAGTTTTTAAAAAGAGAAGAAAAGTTTTAAAGCTCTCAATTTTTAATTCTTTCTTGAGCTAGTTCTTCAGTTGTGTTTTATTGCTAAGATCATTCTACAACTTAGTTTTCTCACTATACTCCTTAGAACCAAAATTCCCTACTCAATCTATAAGGAAGTTGTAAAAGAGTGAGAGTTTGTAAAGAGTTTAGTGATCTTATTGTGATCACTTTGGATGCTTGTTCTTCTTCTTAATCTTGTGGAGACACCTCTTTGGTAGAGGTCATTGTAAGTGGTGGAGCTCGGTGCTCGGGTCTTTGGTAGACCGTTGTAAGCGTCCTCGGTAGATAGTGGAAACCCTTCACGGAGGTGAAGGCAGGGAGTAGAGCGGTGGCTCGAACCTCGAAACAAACATCTTGTGTTTGCAATTGCTTTGTGTCCTTATTTGCTTTAAATTTCTCTTGCACTCTATTGCTTTCAATTACTTGCTTGTGATCTTGTTTCATTTCTTGTGTTATTGTTTCTAGCTTGTGATACTTGTGATATATCTTGTGTGCATTTCATCATTGCATATTATTCATACTTTGTCATTATCGATCAATTCTCATACAACAAGGTTGCATTGCGCACCTCTAATCCATTCAAGGGGAATCGGAGGAAGGAGTTCAGAACCCTTTACGGGGCATTCGACTCTTAGTCTTGTTTTGAGAGATCGTTGCATCATTCATCCATCTTAGATTTAAAAAGATTGTTAGATTAGCAATTACACCTATTCACCCCCCCTCTAGGTGTTTTTCAATTGGTATCAGAGCTTGGACTCTAGGCTCTTGGCTTAACAACCTTAGAGAGATCCTAATTTTGATAATCATTTCATTCATTCTCACTTAGTAAAGATGGCCGATGGTATCAAGACACCCCCTAAGTTTGATGGACTTAACTTTCCCATATGGAAGGTTAAGATGACCGTTTTCTTGCAATCTCTAGGTAGTCGAGTTGCAAAGACCGTGACCAAACCCTTTAGTGCACCCCCGGTGATGAATCTACTTGGTCCGAAATTGAGACTAAGGAGTTTGATGCCAATGCTAGGGCTCACTATGCACTACTTCAAGCCCTCAATGATGATGACATTGCTAGAGTCATCCATTGCAAATCCGCATTCGAGATTTGGACACACTTGCTAGTTACACATGAGGGGACCTCACAAGTGAAGAGGGCTAAGATAGACCATCTTCGGTCCCAATATGAAAACTTTTGCATGCAAGAAAATGAAATCATAGATGATATGGTTACTGATTAGTCTACAATTCTGTATTATTATGTCGCATTCTCTCACAGATTTATGAATAAATTATCGATCTAAACCGTGTTTTGGTCTTAATTGCAGGTAGATCCAATGTTCAAGGGCAAAGGTGTAATAAGAGCTTAATTAGACCCAATTAAGGGTAATTAAATCTGCATTACTTGGAGGCCAAGCAAGGGATTATCTAGAAGATTCATTGAACCTAGACTCCTGCGCATGACAGACGAATATTCGGGCGAAAGTACCAGAAACGGGATATACTCTGAACATTCTCGCAGCTAGGGGAACAACCTGACGAAATCCAGTGACGTATCTCCCTAGAATTGCCACGGAAACGCGGCAATCCTTGGGTTTTCGCGGCAAAGTAGTGGAGCCACGCGTTGATTTTCGACGCATGGCTCTGTCTCGTCTTCCAGAGCCTTCTGAAGCGTATAAATACCCCTGCCTTTGGCCAAAACGCAAGCAGTCTTCGTTTTTAGGAGTAGGTCCAGATTTTAGTGTAGTGTATGTGAGTGTTCTTCATTTCTTGTATTTTTCATTTCTTTTTCTTAGATCATTGTAGTAGGGCTGAGTGATTTCTAGAGAGAGAAAGCAAGGGATTGATGTAATAGAGAGTGACACTCTATATAAAGATGCCTCCTTTCTCTTCCAATGTAATCTCCTTCACCTTCTACATGATTTCTTGCTAGTTTTTCTTCTCATGACAATCTAACTACTAACCACTAACCATCTAACCACTTACTTGATAATCCACATGAATCGGGTTGCCTTTACAAGGCCTTGTTCTTGCAAGAGCCATTGATGGCCAAAGATGATGGGTTCTAACATCTAACTTGCTAACTTGCTAACCAAGTTAACTCTCTTTTATTTCATGCTCTTTTATTTCATGCTAGTAGTGTAATGAGTGATGCTTGTATTAGCTTATTTTTGATGCAATGTTTTGAATGTGATGAACCATCCATGAGCCATGCTTTGTACCGTCTCTTGGAGCCAAGGATTGTGATGGCCAAGGATCAAAATGTGAGGCAACTATCTCGAAGAGGTTAGTATGGTTAGTGGAGTATTTAGTAGTTAGTAGCCATGAGTTTTCTTTTAGCTTGATTTAGAAATCATTTTCAAGTATCTTTTGTTCTTCTTCTATCGATGTTTTCACCATCCTCTTAGTTCAACTTTGTTCCATCTTCTTTCTTTATTTGTTTTCCAAACCACTTCTCTTTTGTTTTCTTATCGACGTTTTCATCGCCTTCTTCCCTACCACATGCTTGTTTTCCTTTTCTTTTCTTTTCATTCTTTTTCATTCTTTTAACAAAGAAGAATTGTTAACATCTGACGTGACTAGAGACTGTTAATGCTTCTATCGCCTCCCTTCCCTGTGGATACGACCCGTTGAGCCAAAGATATAACGAAAGTATCGAGGGTACATTAGCACATTCGAGCTTTTACATTGATTTTACATAAAACACATTTTTTAGTGCTAGTTCCACCCCGATCAAAATTTTGGTGCCGTTGCCGGGGAAGGGAATTGTTTTGTTTTCATGTTAACATTGTCTTCTCTTTTTTGGTGTGCAGGACATTATTCACAGGTGCTTAATATTGCAGAACATAAACTAGCTTTGTATCTCCCTGCTCTTGAAAGCAGGGCCCCAGATTCTAAAGACAAACCGCGGAACCGCGACATTTGCCGCGAAACAGCGGCAATTTTGTGACCATTGTAAATTCTGTTATTCTGGGATGTATGACTTGTAATAGCTAGTGGATTTGTACTGCTATCTTTCTTTCTTTGATTGCCTACACACCATAATAAATAAAAGAACTAAAATACGATAATTGGACGCTTTTAACACGGTTTAGACATTTGCATTTAGGCACGTGTCAATTCAATTCCAATATACTGTATTTTGTTCTGTTGTTGTGATCTGTATGGAGATGTACATATGGCATTGCATATAGCATAGGACAAACACGTGGGTGATTTATCGCTTTGTGTTATCTTCTTGTCTATATTGCACACTTATACGAATAGAATTTAAGGGCAAACCCAAACAAGATAAGGTGGGGATTTCATTACTCTTCCTTAGCCCAAAAATCATCTCCCCACTCAGACAACCCAAGCCCTAATAAAATTTAAATAGACGTTGGCCCTAGGGACATTTCATCTAGGTATAGGTCAACCCTACTTTTGGCTTGGTTTTGATTTTCTCTTCTTTTTGTTGTTGTTTGATTTTTCTTTTTGTTGTGATTGTTTGTGAAATGGCATTCAACAATAACAATTCTTTCAATCCGTATATGAATCCATATTTCACACCAACCCCATTTGATTCGGATAATTCCAACCCGGCGTTTTACAATATGCACCAACCACATACACCGGGTTGGCCTTATCCGAATCAATATAACCCATACCCACATTCTTATGACTATAATTTCCAAAATAATTTCAACTTTTCACAGAGTCATTGGGGATTCAAGTCCCCCGAGCCAAATTTTCAACCACCTTGTCCATCATATTCACCTTATCCACAATATTCATTCCCCGATTTCGCTTCTTATACTCCTTTTTCTACACCTCCCATTAAAGAAAAATCTGAGTTACTAAAGAGTTTAGAAGCCGATCTACAAAGGGCCGAGCAAGAACTTCAAGAAACATTGGCCTCTCCAATTCCACAGTATTTTCAAGAGTCTTACTTAGTTCCACCTCCTCATAATGAACAACCATTTGCCTTGGAAACGAGTAAAGAACTCTTGTGTGAGTCCAAGTTTAAATCTCAACACATTTTTGACTCACATTTTTCACAAAATTTTCAAAACCAAGATTCTTATACTCCCATTCTAGAGCAACCACTTGGAGATACATCAAGTCTAGATATCTTGAAGGAGTCTATATTACAATATCAAAAATCACATACAGAGTCTTTCAATAGGGTGGAAGAACAATTGAGTCAATTGGTTAACATTTTTAAGAATGAGGAAACTCTATCTTATCAAACTTTGACCAATTCAACTATGCCACACTCTATTGATATGACCCAAGACTCTTGTTTTGAAAATTAAGATTCAATTTCAGCACACCCACCTGAACTTGTCCAAACTTCAGATCCATTGACATTTTGGCAAGTTATCCTTTTCCTGAAATTGAACTTGAGCATGAATATGATCCTGAACTTTCACTTGATAATTCAATTTCACTTCCTGATTCAATTATGACTCTGATATCTTTACCTGATTTCATTCCATTTCCCGAGTCAGTATTGGATCCAGTGCCTATCCATTGTGAAATTGAATCACCAATCTATTATGATGATCATATTGAACTTGACCAATTTCATACTTTTGAAAGTCCCATTGATAAATTGGCAAGTTCTCATTTTTGTGAAATTGAACTAAATGAGGAATGTGACTTTGATCCTCCAATTTGTGATCTTGTTTAAATTCCCGAATCACTATTGACTCCTATTTTGTTACCCAATTTGAGCAACATTTTAGAGTCAGTTTTGATTCCCATACCGGTCATTCCTGAATTTGAATCACCACTCTTGGAAAGTCACATTCCATCATGGGAAAATGATTGTGGACTTGAGCTTCATCTTCTTGATTTGGACCCACTTCCTGAACCGATCTCGACTCCCGAACCTTTACTTGACTTGAGTCATTTTTCTGAGTCGATATTAGTTCTCGTACTTCCTGAGTCCGAATCAATCATTCCATTCTGGGACAAGGGTTTTGAAAGATTTGACTCCGAAATTATTTTGAAAATTTGAAAATTAGATGGGGTAAAATTGTTAATAAAAATCACACATGCATACATCTTTCTAGTGGTTGTATCATGGAGGTCTCTGATGGGTTCCTCCGGACTCCACGCAAAAATGATTGGGCCGCATTTCGTGGACCAATCAGACCGCCACCGGAACACCACCTTGAGGTATATTTTCCTTCCCTCTCTATTTGTTTCATGCATACATATATCACGATGCATTGAGGACAATGCATGAGATAAGTGTGGGGGAGGGTTTACTAACTTAGGGTTTTTAGATTTTCTTTCTTTTACACTTCTTTTTTCTTTTACACTTCTTTTAGGATATTTTTAAAAATCTTTCCTTTTGTATAGAAATTTTCTCTTTTAAAAAAAAAACTTTTTGAAATAAGGGACAAAGTTTTGCTCTATTTTTAAGAAAATTAAGATGATCTTAGAAATTAAGGAAGCCTTAATTATGACATCTTAAACCTAGTTGAAATAATAGATCTTGTTTAAATTATAGGCTAAGTAAGATAAATTGGGGAGATACTTTTATCTTGAATTTTTTGCCTTAGATAGTATGCACATGACACTTACACATTTTTTGGGATGGAAACAAAGACCTAAAATGCCATATATAAAAATAATAATAAAAAGAAAAAAATATATAAATAAAACATCACTTATTAAGCTGGATAATTGTGCCTCAAGAAGCATGATTATTCACGCCTAATGGTGGTCAAAAGAAGCAAATAATCCCCTTTAGTTTTGTGGCCTTGTTTACTCGAGTCCTTAAACCCGAGGGATGTTTTCTCATCTGGTGCCCTAGGACCATCTGGTTTGGGAGTCATCGGTTATAGGCTCGCTACATGGGTGAACTAGAAAGCCTAAACTAAGGGAAGAAAAAAAAGAAAAAAAAAGAAAATAAATATATAAATAAATGGCTTGATGGTTAGAGTTGAAATCCCAGAAATCTTCACTATCACAAAGTGCATATTATCTAGGTTTTATGAAAGATAAAGTATTCAATTCAATTTTGAATTCTTACCTTAATTGAAAACAAGATCTTGCATAGATACTAAGTTTAAGGAAGAATGATTTGTGGTGGACTTATGACCTTAGATCGCTTATATTTTTGCAAAAATATTTCATAAACTTGTCTCTCTTTCAAAATGCATTTTCAAAATACTAACATTTGTCTTCTTTCTTTATGGATTTTGTGGGTGCAATCTGCTGAAAACCCTCAGGAGACAACACTCCTCCTCTAGGGTAACCTAGAGGTTTAACGGCTTGTTGCACACGCTCAGTGCAATCGCGTCACCTGCGAAAGTGGTGTAATAACCTTTATAGCATAGTTCTTCTTTTCTTGTTTTGCTCGGGACGAGCAAAAGAATAAGTGTGGGGGTGTGATTAGTCTACAATTCTGCATTATTATATCGCATTCTCTCACAGATTTATGAATAAATTGTCGATCTAAGCCGTGTTTTGGTCTTAATTGCATGTAGATCCAATGTTCAAGGGCAAAGGTGTAATAAGAGCTTAATTAGACCCAATTAAGGGTAATTAAATCCGCATTACTTGGAGGCCAAGCAAGGGATTATCTAGAAGATTCATTGAACCTACACTACTGCGCATGACAGATGAATATTCGGGCGAAAGTACCAGAAACGGGATATACTCTGAACATTCTCGCAGTCAGGGGAACAACCTGACGAAATCCAGAGACGTATCTCCCTGGAATTGCCGCGAAAATGCGGCAATCCTTGGGTTTCCGCGGCAAAGTAGTGGAGCCACGCGTTGATTTTCGACGCGTGGCCCGTCTCGTCTTCCAGAGCCTTCTGAAGCCTATAAATACCCCTGCCTCTGGCCAAAATGCAAGCAGTCTTTGTTTTTAGGAGTAGGTCCAGATTTTAGTGTAGTGTAGGTGAGTGTTCTTCATTTCTTGTATTTTTTATTTCTTTTTCTTAGATCATTGTAGTAGGGCTGAGTGATTTCTAGAGAGAGAGAAAGTAAGGGATTGATGTAATAGAGAGTGACACTCTATGTAAAGATACCTTCTTTCTCTTCCAATGTAATCTCCTTCACCTTCTACATGATTTCTTGCTAGTTTTCTTCTCATGGCAATCTAACTACTAACCACTAACCATCTAACCACTTACTTAATAATCCACATGATTCGGGTTACCTCTACAAGGCCTTGTTCTTGCAAGAGCCATTGATGGCCAAAGATGATGGGTTCTAACATCTAACTTGCTAACTTGCTAACTTGCTAACCAAGCTAACTCTCTTTTATTTCATGCTCTTTTATTTCATGCTAGTAGTGTAATGAGTGATGCTTGTATTAGCTTGTTCTTGATGCAATGTTTTGAATGTGATGAACCATCATGAGCCATGCTTTGTACCGTCTCTTAGAGCCAAGGATTGTGATGGCCAAGGATCAAAATGTGAGGCAACTATCTCGAAGAGGTTAATATGGTTAGTGGAGTATTTAGTAGTTAGTAGCCATGAGTTTTCTTTTAGCTTGATTTAGAAATCATTTTCAAGTATCTTTTGTTCTTCTTCTATCGATGTTTTCACCATCCTTTTAGTTCAACTTTGTTCCATCTTCTTTCTTTATTTGTTTTCCAAACCACTTCTCTTTTGTTTTTCTTATCGACGTTTTCATCGCCTTCTTCACCTACCACATGCTTGTTTTCTTTTCTTTTCTTTTCATTCTTTTTCATTCTTTTAACAAAGAAGAATTGTTAACATCTGACGTGACTAGAGACTGTTAATGCTTCTATCGCCTCCCTTCCCTGTGGATACGACCCGTTGAGCCAAAGCTATAACGGAAGTATCGAGGGTACATTAGCACATTCGAGCTTTTACATTGATTTTACATAAAACACATTTTTGAGTGCTAGTTCCATCCCGATCAGTTACAAAATTTACAAAGATCACTAATGGACTTTCTTCTCTAGGTGATGCCATTGATAATGATCAAAGAGTAAGAAAGATCATCCGGGCTCTTCCTCCTACATGGGAAGTAAAGGCTACAACCTTGAAGGAACTCAGTGACAAAGAGGAGATGGAGCTAATAGGTCCCATTGGGAACCTCAAAACCCATGAGATGGAGAGAAAGGCAAGGGAGGAAATGGCTCCTTCCAAGAAGAAGATAATAGCCTTCAAGAGTCAATCTACACACTCCGACGACGACGATGAAGAAGAAGATGACGAAAAGCTCTCACTTCTTGTGAAGAACGTCTGGAAGATGTACAGTAAGGCTAAATTCCAAGGAAGAAAAAGATGGCAAGAAGAGAGGAAAATAGTTTACTTTAATTCCAAAAGACCGGGACACATTGTGGCGGAGTGCTCGGACAAAGCAAAACCTTCCACCTCCAAGAAGCACTTCAAGAAGAAAGCAATGAAGGCAACATGGGATTCCGAGAGCGAATCCGAGGAGGAAATCGACACCGCCAACATGTGCTTCATGGCTAATGAAGGCACAAGCAAGGTAACCCCTTCCACTTCTCTTAATGATGAACTTTCCATGGATGAACTAGGAGAAGCTTTTGTAGAATTATCACATAACTATGATTTTCTAAAGAAAAGTATTTAAAATGAAAAAGAAAAATGAATCTCTTAATCATCAAGTGTTTACTCTTTCCAAAGAAAAAGATGACTTGCTCTCCACTTTAGTTGCCACTCAAAATGATTTTGATAAGTACAAGATTTCTTGTAAAGGCAAGTACCCACTAGTTGATTCTAATGAGATTACCATGCTTAAAGAAAGAATAGACTCATTAGGAATTATTTTGAAAAATTGTGAGTTTGATAAGAAGAAGATTGAGGCTATGTTTTCTAAGAAACAAGCCCCAAAGAAAAATGCTTACCATGCTTATGCTCATGCTCATGCTCATGCTCATACCACACAACCTATACATCGTGGCAAACCCCCAAAACATGCTCACACTTCACACACACATCATGCATTCAAGTATGGTAAAGTGTATTCATGTTCTTATTGTGGCCGTAAAGGACACTTAGCTAATTTTTGTTATGATAGACTAAGTGCATCTCTTCATAATGTTTGGGTTCGAAACACTAACTTTCAAGGACCGAAGAAAATCTGGGTACCAAAGTCAACAATTTTGTTAAATGATGTAGGTACCATCCAAGGCTCAAAACGTAGAGGATTGTGGTATCTTGATAGTGGTTGCTCAAGGCACATGACTTGGGACATCAACAACTTTGCAACCCTATCAAGATATCATGAAGGTGGCATCGTCACCTTCGGAGATGACGCCAAGGGTAAAATCATCGGTATCGGTAATGTTAAACTTGACACATCCCCTTTAATTGAGAATGTAGTTTTAGTTGACGGCCTCAAGCATAACCTCTTGAGTGTTAGTCAACTTTGTGATAAATGTTTTGATGTAGTTTTTGATAATGTAGTTTGTAAAGTAATTGATAGAATTTCTAATACTTGTGTGTTTTCCGGTTTTCGTGAAAATAATGTTTATATGATTGATATGTCCAATATGTCTTGTAATATTACATGTTTAAAAGCCCTCGATGATGACTCTTGGTTGTGGCATAGAAGATTAGGCCATATTTTATTTGACCATATATCTAGGCTAAACCCAAAGGAAATGGTGAAAGGTATTCCTTGTTTGAATTTTGAAAAAGACCGAGTTTGTGACGCATGTCAATTTGGGAAACAAACTAAGTCTTCTTTCAAGTCAATTAAGGATATCATGACATCACGTCCTTTGGAGTTAATCCATATGGATCTATTTGGCCCTACACAAACCAAAAGTTTAAGTGGGAATAGGTTTGCATTTGTTTTGGTTGATGACTTTTCACGTTTTACTTAGGTTTTCTTTCTTAAACACAAAAATCAAGCATTTTCATATTTCCAAACTTTTAAGAAAATAGTTGAAAAAGAAAAGGATTCTTTAATTTTAAGAATAAGAAGTGATAGAGGAGGTGAATTTTTTAACCTACCCTTTACCACTTTTTGTGAAGAACATGGAATAAAGCATGAACTATCTTGTCCTAGAACTCCACAACAAAATGGAGTAGTTGAACGGAAAAATAGAACATTACAAGAGATGACTAGGACAATGCTTAGTGAATACGGTCTACCACATTATTTTTGGGCCGAGGCCGTTAATACGTCATGCTATATATCAAATCGTGTTTTCTTGTGTAAAAATACTTCAAAAACTTCTTTTGAAATGTACTTTTCTAGAAAACCAAATGTTTCATATTTCAAGGTTTTTGGATGCAAATGTTTTGTTTTAAATACAAAAGATAATTTAGGAAATTTGATGCTAGATCTTATGAGGCTATTTTTGTGGGTTATACTAGTAAAGCTTATAGAATCTTCAATAGATCATCTTTGACTATTGAGGAATCTATACATGTTAAGTTTGAGGAATCTAACTTGTTTGTTAAGAATGTTGTAGAAATAGATGCATTGGATGAAGGCTTGGAGAAAGTGACCTTGGAGGATACACCTACTATGGGAGACAAGCCAAAGGATGATGAAGGAAGTGAAGCCAAAGTAGAAGAGGCTCAAGGAAATGAAAATCAAACAAATGGAGTGGAGCCTACTCAACAACTTCCAAAGGATTGGAGATAGAATCCACATCATCCCAAGGACCTCGTCATAGGTGAAGTATCAAAAGGGGTAACCACTCGCTCTAAACTTCATGATTATTGTGGTCATTATGCATTTATTTTACATGTTGAACCCA
Organism: Agave tequilana; assembly: GCA_038442645.1. Classification (NCBI taxonomy): domain Eukaryota; kingdom Viridiplantae; phylum Streptophyta; class Magnoliopsida; order Asparagales; family Asparagaceae; genus Agave; species Agave tequilana. The sequence continues at coordinate 53,523 of JAVJIF010019227.1, forward strand.
AGAACGTCCTCGAAGCCGAGGCCGATTCATATTTGTTGCTTGCTATGCAAGAAGAGTTCAATCAATTTTAGCGCAACCAAGTTTGGTACCTTGATCCTAGGCCCCACGATAGACCAACAATTGGTACTAAGTAGATCTTTAAGAATAAGTTGGATGAATCGGGTAACGTAGTTAGAAATAAAGCTAGGTTAGTTGCCCAAGGTTACACTCAAATCGAAGGAATCGATTTTGAAGAAACCTTTGAACCCGTAGCACGGCTTGAAGCTATACGGATGACACTAGCTTTTGCCTCTTATAAAGATTTTAAATTATTTCAAATGGATGTTAAAAGTGCCTTTCTAAATGGTTTTATTGAAGAGGAGGTGTATGTTGAACAACCCCCCGGGTTTGTTGATCCTACACATCCGGATTTTGTGTTTAAGTTAGATAAAGCTCTTTATGGTTTAAAACAAGCCCCTAGGGCTTGGTATGAAAGACTTTCTTCATTTTTAATTTCAAATGGTTTTAAGAAAGGTAAAATTGACACAACATTGTTTACAAAATATGTAGAAAAATATATACTTATTGTGCAAATTTATGTAGATGATATTATTTTTGGTTCTACTAATGAATCTCTTTGCCAAGCTTTTGAATCATACATGAAGGACGAATTTGAAATGTCTATGATGGGGGAACTCAACTATTTCCTTGACTCCAAATCAAGCAAAGGAAGGATGGGATCTTCATCAATCAAGCCAAGTACACAAATGAACTCATCAAGAGGTTCGGGCTTGAAGGAGCTAGAGAGAGCAAAGCTCCTATGGCAACAACCACGAAGCTTGATAAGGATGAACAAGGTAAAAGTGTAGACATTTAATTATATCGTAGCATGATAGGTAGCTTGCTTTATTTAACGGCTAGTAGGCCGGTTATTATGTTTTCCGTTTGTCTTTGTGCACGTTTTCAATCTTGTCCTAAGGAGTCTCACATAATAGTGGTTAAACGCATAATTAGATACCTTAAGGGCACTATTGAAATGGGTTTGTGGTATCCGAAAACCATTCAATTTTCAATGACGAGTTTTTCAGATGCCGACTATGCGGGTTGTAGGGTAGATAGGAAGAGCACAAGTGGAACATGTCAATTCTTAGGTAATTGTCTTGTATCTTGGTCTTCCAAAAAGCAAAATTCGGTAGCCCTATCAACCGCCAAGGAGGAGTATATTGCAGCCGGTGCTTGTTGTGCACAAGTTCTTTGGATGAAACATACTCTCCTCGACTATGATTTACACTTTGATCATGTTAAAATATTTTGTGATAATACTAGAACAATTCACATGACAAAGAATGCAAATCAACATAGTAAAACCAAAAACATTGACATTAGGTATCACTTTCTTAGAGATCATTATGAGAAAGGTGATATTGATATAGACTATGTTTCTATTGATTTTCAACTTGCCGAAATTTTTACTAAACCATTAGATTATGCTAGATTCTTTTTTATTTGTGGTGAGTTGAATGTTTGCATTATGGATTCTTAAAGATATTTTCTTATTTGTTTTGTTTAACCCTTTTTGATGTATGACAAAAGGGGGAGAATAAGTTTAAGTTTAAGTTGTTTTGTTCTCACTTGAGAAAAAGATAAGTTGTTGTTATAAGTTTGTTGTTTATTGTTTATTTGAGTTCTTGAAAAAACTATGTGTTTTTAATGCTTTATGTATTTAGCTTTTCATAAGTCATTCTTTATACATAGCATTATTTGAGGGGGAGCTTTCCAAGCTCTTCTTCCATTTTTGTTTAAATAACTTATATGTTTTGTCATCATCAAAAAGGGGGAGATTGTTGGCCCAAGGTTACAATCACCCGTTTTAGTGTGTTTTGATGATTACAAAACATATTAGTTATTTGTACTAATCATATTTGTTGTTTTTAGTGTGTTTCAGGGTTCTAATTAAACTAGAAGGTTTCTTCCCTAAAGGAAGGAGTTTGGACTCAAGTCACCTCAATTTGGGCTCAAGAATCAAGCTTGCAAGATCATATGAAGAAGCCCTCTTGAAGCACTTGTAGTCCTTAGAACCTATGTAAGAAATAGATTGTTAAAGTTTGAGTTTTGGAAATTGGCTCTAGGATACACACACACACATTTTTTACAAGTTTTTATGATTAAAACTTTTGTTTCTAAGTTTTATGCCTTAGTATATATATACATGACGCCAACCTCTTACAAAATGAATATCATGTTTAAATCATGTATGTGTATTGTTTCTAGCATAATACTTAGTTATCCTTACTTCAAAATATTTTTTACAAAAAATTCCAAGTTCAGAATTCTGCTGTTTTCTGTTTCAGGCAAGACCGGCCGACCGGCCCGGTCGACCGGCGCTTGTGTCAGGACATGCACGCTTGTGCATGTCTGTCGACCGACCGCTGGGTCGAACGACTGTAAGCAGGTTTGCTCTCGGGTTTTCTAGGTTGACCGCCCGGTCGACCGCCTTCAGAAAACTGTGTTTTGTTTTAGAGGACGGTCGACCGGGAGGTCGACCCGAGTCCAACGGCTCTTTGCCAGCAGGGCGGACGGTCGACCGGACCGGTCGACCGCTAGGCCTGCAAAGTGCCAACGGCTCTTTCCTCTTTAGTGCAATTCTGAAATCTGTTTTTATAATCTGTTTTTGCAGACTTTTTCTGAGTTTTTGGAGAACTTTTCCTGATCAAATAAGCTTAAAATAAATTGTTTTTAACCTATTCTTCTCCCTATAAATAGAGGTAAATAGGCTCTTGCAAAATACTAAGAAAAATCCTTAAGTTTTCAAAGTTTTTAAAAAGAGAAGAAAAGTTTTAAAGCTCTCAATTTTCAATTCTTTCTTGAGCTAGTTTTTTAGTTGTGTTTTGTTGCTAAGATCATTCTACAACTGAGTTTTTCTCACTACACTCCTTAGAGCCAAAATTCCCTACTCAATCTATAAGGAAGTTGTAAAAGAGTGAGAGTTACTAATCTTATTGTGATCACTTTGGGTACTTGTTCTTCTTCTTCATCTTGTGGAGACACCTCTTCGGTAGAGGTCATTATAAGTGGTGGAGCTCGGTGCTCGGGTCTTTGGTAGACCGTTGTAAGCGTCCTCGGTAGATAGTGGAAACCCTTCACGGAGGTGAAGGCAGGGAGTAGAGCGTGGCTCGAACCTCGAAACAAACATCTTGTGTTTGCAATTGCTTTGTGTCCTTATTTGCTTTAAATTTCTCTTGCACTCTATTGCTTTCAATTACTTGCTTGTGATCTTGTTTCATTTCTTGTGTTATTTTTTCTAGCTTATGATACTTGTGATATATCTTGTGTGCAATTCATTGCATATTATTCATACTTTGTCATTATCGATCAATTCTCATACAACAAGGTTGCATTGCGCATCTCTAACCCATTCAAGGGGAATCAGGATGAAGGAGTTCAGAACCCTTCACGGGGCATTCGGCTCTTAGTCTTGTTTTGAGAGATCGTTGCATCATTCATCCATCTTAGTTTTAAAAAGATTGTTAGATTAGCAATTACACCTATTCACCCCCCCTCTAGGTGTTTTTCAATGCCCACTGCAACAAAAATTCCTTATTGTTAAATTTGTACACCAAAAACAAAGAAGAAGGTTAACCAAAAATGTAAACTTTAAAGAGAGTTATTTACGGTCCCTTTCCGGCAACTGCACTAAAATTCGATTGAGGTTCTACCTGCATACAAGAATATATAATGTTAGAAATACAAAATAGAAGTGCAAGGTGCTCAATTCTACCGCAATAGCAAGTGGCTATGCGGGTCGTGATCCATAAGGAGGTACTAGTGATGGAAGCTTGTTTAGAAAGTTCTCTTTTATACTACAAAGAATGGTTAAAGTTCTTCTTTTAGTTCTTTAAAAGAAAAGAGAAAATGGAGTTAAAGATAAGTTAGGAAGAAGGTGGTAGATAGAGAAGGTGGAAAAAATAGAAGTGATATGTATAAAGAAATTAAAAAAGAATGAAGAGATTTGGAAGATTTTGGTGTTGGTAGTTTACACTAAAAGTTAAAAGAAAGAAATTAAAAATAATTACTTACTTCCTTTGACCAAAAGCTTACATTGAATCTTTAGCAACGATGTTACCTTGAAGTGGAGGCAATCAGCGCATAGCCCATAAGAGTTGATTCTTGTCTCTTTCACATTACATCATCAAGACAAAAAAAGCATGAAATGATTCAGACTGAGACTAAAATCCATCGTCATGAGCTATCGGTGGCACTCACAAAGGCAAGGCTCTTTCGATGCTATAAGACTCACATGGATAGCAATTTGTACAAGAATGGGTGAAGTATAAAAGAAGAAGAAGAAGAAGAACACAAAAACTATAGATTCGATTTCATAATATTAAGAGAAAAGAAGAACAACTTACACCGGTGTCACTCTCAATACAAGATTCATTTTCTTTTTCATATGAAACTCTAATCTCTTCTGAATTACATAAATGAAAACTAAAAATTATATAAAAAGAAAAACAGAAACCTATACTAAAAAGAATGAAAAAGTGGACTAAATTCTACCTCTGCATCATCGTCCCCTGTACGCCCTGAAAAACCTAGTATTTATAGGTAAAACCCAATGGGGAGGGCTGTACGAAGATAGGGGGAGCAAACGCTCCCCTAACAACCACTAGCAAGCCGTGGAAACGCGACTTTTGCCGCGTTTCCACGGCCAGGGTGTGGCCAGGTGGGAACACCCTGTTGGTGGTACTCCATGGCTTCGCAATTTGCTTTTAACTTGTTTTGGATTTCTCGTTTCAGCTTCTGAAGTTGACGAAACGGCTTTGACCTTGGATTTTAACCAACAAATTTATAGAGATTTGTTTTAACTGATTTTCAACTGTTCTGAACCAACCAAATCTGCCCTGATTTACTGACTTCAAATTAATTCTAATTTAAATCAAAATTGATGGGCTTTTGGGCTCGTTTCTCTTCCCTCTCCTTTAGTAATGGGCCTGCAAATAAATTAAATAATAAATAGGAAAAAGCAGAGTTTATTCTATAATAAGTATGGGAATATAATAATGAATGTGCAATATTGGTAATTGATCATGTTGAGAGAATTGGTCGAGACTTTTGGTATAATGCAGGATTTAGTTTGATGGAGAAGCTCAGAGCATCTCTGAACTTCATCAAGATTCTCCAAAGGTAAAGTGAAAAATGGGCTCTTGGGAGAGAGCTATGTGAAGTCACAAAAGGGGAGAGAAAGTATGATGAATGAAGCAGAGGCCAATTTCTACGAGGGACTCAATGATCAATGAGTCAAGGTGGAGATTGTTAGTATTTTGAGTGCCTTATACTCATTGGAGAAGAATAAAAGATCAGGTGGAGGTGTTACAAGCTTTAGAGATCATGCACGAACATGTTCAGGCTTTGTACATGTTATTAGTTGACTAATAGGTTTCATTAGTCGACTAGGTTCTAGGCTAGTCGACTAATACTTGAGTATAGTCGACTAGGCCTCGCAACAAAGAGTTAGGGTTTTGGCTTTTTATCAGAGTAGTCGAATTATAAATCACTATAGTCGACTAGGGAACATTATTAGTCAACTAATATCGGGATCTAGCAATTTTCTTTTACGGATATGTTTCCAGTTTGGATTGGACTCAGATTTCTTACTTTCTCTAAAACGGTGTTGATTAATAGTAGAAGTTGTTGGCCCAGAGGCCTTCCACTCTAGTTTTGATGATGATTAACTCATGTAGTTATGTTTACTAATAATCTTGTGATTTTAGTTTCAGATAATTAATCAAGATATTAGTTGGTGATAGCTTGAACAAGATGGTTTGGAAGCTTTCACATGGTGATTCCAGAGCCCAAGCATCAAGATCATACATAGCACTCGCTCCGTGGATCACGAAGTTTTGGACCAAGCCGACTTGAAGACAGAGTTCATCAAGAAGACTTAGGTATCTTAGTTTAGTATGTTTTAGATCCATTTGTAAAGATTAGATAGTTTATATGCTCAAGTTCACAACACACACGTTTTATATTTTGAATATTGGTTTTCGGTTTTGGTTTAACCGATATTTGTTTTCATGAATAGTTTAGATCAAAACAAGTTTACATGGTTTTATGTATATTAGATGTGTTCTATATACATACATGCTTCATATCTTAAACAAACTTATTTTGATATGTCTATTCATAAGTTTTAGGAAAAATCAGATTTCCTATTGAAAAATCCAAGTTTGGTAAAATACAGTTTTTGATTTTTGATAAATTTATAAGACACAAAAATAGTTCAAAATGTTTGATATTTGTGACGAAATTTTTATCACATGTTTATATATTAATGAAAAATGATAAACTATTTTTATGGAATTTTAGAAGATTTATGGGATTTATTATAATATTTTTAAATAAGTTTTTTGATCCAAATTGCTGCCTGCCAGGCTCTGGCGGTCGACCGGCCCGGTCGACCGGATCCAGAGTCGACCGACCGGTCGGTCGACCGACGTGAACAGACTTATGCACGTTGGCCAGGCACAGGGTCCGGTCGACCGGTCGGTCGACCGGCCTGAGAGCTTTGCTCTCTATTTTTGGGCGGTCGACCGGGTTCCTCCAACGGTCATATTTTCGACCGTTGGCGGTCGACCGCCAGCCGCGCTGGCTGTAAAAACAGCCAACGGCTAGTTTTAGGGTTTGGGCTATATAAACCCCATTCCTTTGGGATTTTGGTTAAGATTTTTAACAAGAAAAATTCCTACTTTCTGAAGTGTTTTTACAAGTTTTAAAAAGTGTTTTAGAGCTTCAAAAGATCTATCTTATTTGTTTTAAGTGTTTTGTTTATTTCAAAGAAATTATGATTTTGGGAATTAGTTTTGATCTAAATTTCTATATCTATTTTGGTGTTTTTCCAAGAGAATTTCTTTGATTAAAATACTTGTTTTTCCACACTTGAGCTATATCTCCTATCCTTTCTATTTAGGATCTTTTGTTTGTGGGAAAAGGAATTGGTTTGTGGTTGAAATACACCACTTGTTGTACCCTCCTTGTTTTGTTGTATCCCTCTTTGGTAGAGGTCGATTGGAGTGGTGTTTTGCTCCCTCTTTGGTAGAGGTTGAGATTGTGGTTGCTTGGCTAAGGGTCTATCCCTCTTTGTGAGGTGCATTGTGTTTGTATTGCCTCGGTGGCATTGTATTGGTTGAGAGAGGAGTTCGTACTCCTAGTGGATTAGAAATCCTTCTCGGTGAAGGCGGGGACGTAGAGCTAGGGGCTCGAACCTCAGAACATATCTTTGTATTTGAGTTTGATCCATTATCTCTTAACCCTCTCTATTTATTTGTGTTGTGCATCATTCATTTCATTCATATCTTGTATGCTTGTGTTGTCCTTGCATTGATTCTTATTGCTATTCATTATATACTTGGATTGATTGTTTGTGTGCCTCACTTGTACTTAACCACGAGAGCTTCTATAGCACCTCAACTCTTATTCAGAGGAATCAAGAGGAGTTAGTCCAGAGCCCTTTACGGGAAATTCAGCTACACTCGTTGGTTGTACTAAGTGTTTGTGCAAATTAGTTTGTAATTCTGCATTTAGTTTCTAGATTAGCATTATCACCTATTCACCCCCCTAGGTGATTTCAATTGGTATCAGAGCCTCTGCTCCTGATACTTAGGTTAACCACCTAGGAGTGAGATCTTGGTTTGCTAATCTATCATTTGCATTTGCACTTGCACACATTTAGTTTGCACTCATGGATAGCCCTCCTATTTTTGACATTTCTAGACTTGATATTTGGAAGGCCAAGATGAGTAGCTATTTAAAAACCCTAGGATTGCATGTTTTCCTTGCCGCTACCAAGAAATGTTATCTTGGTGACCGCAATCATATAGGGGCCAATGCACAAGCCTTGAGGCTATTAGAAGCACGCTTTCTAAAGATTATCTTATGCTTGTTTCTAATCTTGATTCCGCTTTGGTAGTGTGGAACAAGTTGACCACCTCCACCTCCAAGCTTCAATTGAAAATCCAGCCGGAGAAATCTAGTGGAGAGTCTGAGTCTCAATCCTTCATGGTCCAAGGGAATGACTCCCTTGAGGTACATTCGGAATCCCAACTAGATTGTAATGATGCTAGTTTCTTCATGTGATGATTATGTGGATCTTAACACTTTAAATGAAGAACTATCTATTGTTTGTGAAAAATTGTTAGAAAAATATAATATTTTGAAAAAGAAGAGTCTAGGCCTTAGCAATGAAAATAAAGATTTATTTTCTAGACTTAACTTGGTTTTACAAGAGAAGGTGGAGATTTCTAATGAGAGGATTCATTGAAATCTAAACTAGACCTTGCACTAAAAGAAAATGAATTTTTGAAAAATAAAAATGATTGTGAAATAATTTTGAAAAAAAAAATTGTCTTCAAATGTTGATTTTGTTTTAAAGAGAATGATTGTTTGAAAAATAAAATAATTTCTATTTCAAATGATTTAGATATTTGCTTAAAGAGAAATGAATTTTTACAAAATAAAATAGATTCACATATTTGCCATGCTAGTGTAGTATCACACACATCACCTATTGCATGCCACACTTCTTCTTTGATTGATAAAGATATATCCATGCTTAAGAAGAGTGTAGATTGTTTGGGCTCCACTTTGAACCAATGTGTTTCTAGTCATATACGTTTGGAATCCTTGTTTCGAAAGAAATAAGTTCCATCTATGCATGTACACCCTCCACGGCATACACATGCTACCCACGGTCACACCCATCACTTGTATGCTCATGTGTACACTTGTACACATTGTGGACGAAAGGGTCACCTTGCTAAATTTTGTTATGATCGTATAAATGATTGTAATTTAGCAAATAATTTGTTTGGGTTAGGAGAGGTACTAACCCCTATGGACCCAAGAAAGTGTGGGTACCAAAGACCACCCCTATGGTATTTGATGTAGGTGTGGGCTCTAGCATGACGTGAGAGTTATGGTGCCTTGAGGTGGATGCGTTCCGAGCTTCATGAGGATTATGTGGATGCATCACTTTCAAGGGATGTTTGGTGGGAGGACCACCTTGGTTTGGAGAACTAGAGAGGTGCCTTCATCAGTTTTGGTATCAATCTCTAACTCCCGTTTATTATTTGCATGCTTTTCATATTATTATTTATAGCATGATATGTTTTATTGTTCATTATGCTTATGCCATGATGGCTAGATTAGTGATATACATGTTTAGTTGTTTGAGACACCCATGTTTTATATGGACCTATATCTTTGTGTTCTCACTTTGTTTTAACTAATATGTATGTCCTAGATCTAATGCACATACATAATGATCATATTGATGTTTATGATTCTTATTTTGATGCTTCATGTCTTTAATATATGTTTAAATGTTAGTTTTCATTAAGACTTGTACATAGAGTGGGCCACAAATAGATCTTTATATGTTTGTGCTTGAATGCTTATTTGTACCCATTAGATGTGCTAGTATAGTCTAGTTTTGATAATTCATGCATTTTGACTTGTATTCTTATTTTATCCATGTTTTCATATTTATATGTTTCACTTCATGTATATGTCTATTTTGCCAAACCTTAAGATATACATGTATACCCCTTGAGTCATTTGTTTTTCATGCAAATCTTTATTATGGACTCAATTGTGTTTAGGGATATGTATGTATACTTCTTGTGTTGTCAAAACATACATATGCCTTGAAGTATAAATTATTTTTAATGAAAATTTAAGTTTTTCATGTTTTCATGTTTTAAGGAATATCGAGCTAAATTGACTATTTTCATGATTTTGTGTTTCACATAACACTTGTGCACTCACCTTATTTAATGTTTCTCATGATTGTGTTTTCATGAGTATGTATGAGCTTTATGGACTTTGAGTGTGTTTAGTGATCATGTGATTTACATAGTTTCATGAAAAATATTTATGTTTAATTCCTTGCTTGAAGGATTTCGTACTAGTTTAAAAGTTTTTCCATTTAACTAGTTGTGGGATTCTTCGTTTTGGTAGGATATGAAGTATACACTTGATATTATTTGTGTTTCAATTGGTATCATTGGATTCTTTCAATTGGTACCAATATTAACATTTTTGTATACTCATATATTTGTATGTATGTATGCTTTCATTTCATATAGTATCAATTTCAATTGGTATCTAATTTTTCATACATATATAAATCTTGTTTATGCAAAGCTTGAATGTTTTAAACGAATATCATGTTTCAATTGATTAGTTTTCAATTGGTATGCTAATACAAGCTTATGCATAATTTCAATTGGTTTTTCATAAAGAGGGAGAAAACTTGCATTTCTTATTTCAATGGGTATTTTGTTTACCCTAGATTTCCACTCCCTTACTTTATGATAGAAAATGATTTAAAAAGTTTGTAGAATATTATAATTTCAATTGGTATCAAGATGCTTTTGCTTCTTAAATTTGGTATCAATGTTTTTATGTTTCATTTCAATTGGTATCAAGATGTGCTACTTTGACATATATTTAATTGATATCTTAATTGATTGTCACCCCTTATTTACATCATTTTTGTTTTAGACAAAAAGGGGGAGAAGAATTTATTGATTTTTTTTACTTTAACCCCTTTATTGATGATTGACAAAAAGGGGGAGAGGTATTTGAGTTTATATGCATATGTTTTATATGCATGTTTTGTTTATTTTAAAAAAATTGATAGCATTGTTTGTATTGATTAATTGGTATCAAGAGCATGCCTTGACAAACAATTTATTTTTAATTTTTATTTTCAATTTCAATTGGATCAGAGCATGTTTTTGAAGATTTATTTATTTTATGCATGTACTTGCATTCATGTTTAGGAGCCTTCATTGCCATACTTTATTTGTTTATTGTGTTGCATGAGTTAAGGGGGAGCTTCTTTGAAGCTTAACTTTAATTCATGCATATATAACTCCATGAGTTTTGTCATCATCAAAAGGGGGAGATTGTTGGCCCAGAGGACTTCCACTCTAGTTTTGATGATGACTAACTCATAGTTATGTTTACTAATAATCTTGTGATTTAGTTTCAGATCATTAATCAAGATATTAGTTGGTGATAGCTTCAACAAGATGGTTTGGAAGCTTTCACATGGTGATTCCAGAGCCCGAGCATGAAGATCATACATAGCACTCGCTCGGTGGATCACGGAGTTTTGGACCAAGCCGACTTGAAGACGGAGTTCATCAAGAAGACTTAGGTATCTTAGTCTAGTGTGTTTTAGATCCATTTGTAAAGATTAGATAGTTGATATGCTCAAGTTCACAACATACACGTTTTATGTTCTGAATATTAGTTTTTGGTTTTTGGTTTAACTGATATTTGTTTTCATGAATAGTTTAGATCAAAACAAGTTTACATGGTTTTATGTATATTAGATGTGTTCTATATACATACATGCTTCATATCTTAGACAAACTTATTTTGATATGTCTATTCATGAGTTTTAAGAAAAATTAGATTTCCTATTGAAAAAAATCCAAGTTTGGTAAAATACAATTTTTGGTTTTTGATAAATTTATAAGACACAAAAATAGTTCAAAATGTTTGATATTTGTGATGAAATTTTTATCACATGTTTATATATCAATGAAAAATGATAAAACTATTTTTATTGAATTTTAGAAGATTTATGGGATTTATTTGAATATTTTTAAACAAGTTTTTCTGACCCAAATTGCTACCAGCCTGGCTCTGGCGGTCGACCTGCCCGGTCGACCGGATTCCAGAGTAGGTCGACCGGTCGGTCGACCGACGTGCACAGACTTGTGCACGTTGGCCGTGCACAGGGTCCGGTCGATCAGTCGGTCGACCGGCCTGAGAGCTTTGCTCTCTGTTTTTGGGCAGTCGACCGTGTTCCTCCAACGGCCATATTTTCGACTGTTGGCGGTCGACCGGGCGATCGACCGCCAGCCGCGCTGGCTGTAAAAACAGCCAACGGCTAGTTTTAGGGTTTGGGCTATATAAACCCCATTCCTTTGGGATTTTGGTTAATATTTTTAACAAGATAAATTCCTACTTTTTGAAGTATTTTTATAAGTTTTAAAAAGTGTTTTAGAGCTTCAAAAGATCTATCTTATTTGTTTTAAGTATTTTATTTATTACAAAGAAATTAGGGTTTTGGGAATTAGTTTTGATCTAAAATTTCTATATCTATTTTGGTGTTTTCCCAAGAGAATTTCTTTGATCAAAACACTTGTTTTTGCACACTTGAGCTATATCTCCTATCCTATCTATTTAGGATCTTTTGTTTGTGGGAAAAGGAATTGGTTTATCGTTGAAATACACCACTTGTTGTACCCTCCTTGTTTTGTTGTATCCCTCTTTGGTAGAGGTTGATTGGAGTGGGTTTTGCTCCCTCTTTGGTAGAGGTTGAGATTATGGTTGCTTGGCTAAGGGCCTATCCCTCTTTGTGAGGTGGATTGTGTTTGTATTGCCTCAGTGGCATTGTATTGGTTAAGAGAGGAGTTCAGTACTCCTAGTGGATTAGAAATCCTTCTCGGTGAAGGCGGGGACGTAGAGCTAGGGGCTCGAACCTCGGAACATATCTTTGTGTTTGCGTTGGATCCATTGTCTCTTAACCCTCTCTATTTATTTGTGTTGTGCATCATTCATATCATTCATATCTTGTATGCTTTGTTGGTCCCGAGATGATGCCAAATGTTAGACTTTCTCTGTTGGCACTTATGGATCTAAAATACGAAGTCAACACAAATACTTAACAAAGAAGGGTTAAGTTAAACAAATAAATATACTTGCAATAAAGGAAATCAAATCTCAGAAAAGTTTAGACAAACGCAAACACGAGAGATTTATCCTGATTTGGTCCTCGTGACCTACATCCAGTCCCCAAGCCACCCGCTTGAGATTTTCCTTTATCCTTGATTTTGTACACCCAAAATCACAACCATGCACACCACTTGACAAATCCTCTTTGCCAAATGTGTACACCTTCTTTTCCACCAAGAGGACAAACTTCACCTTGTACAACTGCTTCTACACCAAGAAGACACCCGTGTACAATGATTGTTTTGAGTATTACAGCACTTTCCTATAAGCCTTGGTATTGTGTATGAACGTGGAAAAGGTCTAGTATAGGAGAAAAACTTCAGAGAACTTCACAAAGGAATTTGAATTTGGTGAAGAACTGAAGTGGAAATCAGTTTTCAGGTTTGGCAGAATTTTGATTTAGAAAGCTGAAGATTAGGATTCTAATTTGGCCTTTAGAATAACAACCCTTTATATAGCTGCACACTAGGGTAAGTTAGGGTAGTTATAGGTGCAATTCAAATGATTGAAACGTTGGAAAACGTTGCACAAAAGACCAGATAACAGAAACTGTCCAACAGTCAGAAACTGCCTATAGTCGACTTGCCTTTGAGTTAGTCGACTATACTAGGCAATTTTCCAAAGGTTAGTCGACTAGGTTTGGGTATTAGTCAACTAGGTTAAGATAAGTTTAAATGACAGGTTTCTGGATAACTGAATCAAGTCGACTGGATCATGGATTAGTCGACTAGGGGAATAGGTTTAGTCGACTACAAGGTCTATTAGCCGACTAATATTGTCTGTTAAGTCGACTAATGGACAAACAGAGAGTTGGTTTATTTTGGACAAATGACTAGTCGACTAGGGGGTTTGATCAAGTCGACTATTAAATGGATTAGTCGACTATAAGAAGTTATAAGTCGACTATACAGACATGATATGTGTGTGTGCATCAAGGCTTTTGACATGCTATTTCTGTTGGCCCAAGGTTACAATCACCCGTTTTTAGTGTGTTTTGATGATTACAAAACATATTAGTTATTTGTACTAATAATGTTTGTTGTTTGAGTGTGTTTCAGGGTTCTAATTAAACTAGAAGGTTTCTTCCCTAAAGGAAGGAGTTTGGACTCAATCCCCTCAATTTGGGCTCAAGTATCAAGCTTTGAAGATCATATGGTGAAGCCCTCTTAAAGAACTTGTAGTCCTTAGAACCAATGTAAGAAATAGATTGTTAAAGTTTGAGTTTTGGAAATTGGCTCTAGGATACACACACACACATTTTTGTTTACAAGTTTTCATGTTTAAAACTTCTTTGTTTCTAATTTTCATGCCTTAACAAATATACATGACTCTAAGTTTTACAAAGGTATATATATCATGTTTAAAATCATGTATACTCCTTCTAGCATGTTACTTAGTTATATTTACTTCAAAATATTTTTACAAATTTTCCAAGTCCAGAAATCCTGCTGTTTTTCTGTTTCAGGCAAGACCGTCCGACCGGCCAGGTCGACCGGCGCCTGTGTCAGGACATGCATGCTTGTGCATGTCTGTCGGTCGACCGCTGGGTCGACCGACTGTAAACAGGTCTGCTCTCGGGTTTCTGGGTCGACCGCCTGAAGAAAACTGTGTTTTGTTTTAGAGGACGGTCGACCCAGCGGTCGACCCGAGCCCAACGGCTCTTTGCCAGCTGGGCAGACGGTCGACCGGACCGGTCGACCGCCAGGCCTGCAAAGTTCCAACGGCTCTTTCCTCTTTGGTGCAACCTGAAATCTGTTTTCTTTTTCTGTTTTTGGCAGACTTTTCTGGGTTTTTAGAGGACTTTTTCAGACCAAATAAGCTATAAATAAAATGTTTTTAACCTATTCCTCTCCCTATAATTAGAGGAGAATAGGCTCTTGCAAAATACCAAGAAAAATCCTCAAGTTTTTATAGTTTTAAAAAAGAAAAGAAAAGTGTTTAAGCCCTTCATTTCCAATTCTTTCTTGAGCTTGTTTTCAGTTGTGTTTGTTAGCAAATATCATTCTACAACTGAGTTTTCTCACTATACTTCTTAGAGCCAAAAATCCCTACTCAATCTATAAGGAAGTTGTAAAAGAGTGAGAGTTTGTAAAGAGTTTAGTGATCTTGTTGTGATCACTTTGGTTGCTTGTTCTTCTTCATCTTGTGGAGGCACCTCTTCGGTAGAGGTCATTGTAAGTGGTGGAGCGCGGTGCTCGGGTCTTTGGTAGACCGTTGTAAGCGTCCTCGGTGGATAGTGGAAACCCTTCAGGAGGTGAAGGCGGGGAGTAGAGCGGTGGCTCGAACCTCGAAACAAATATCTTGTGTTTGCGATTGCCTTGTGTCCATTTTCGCTTTATATTTCTCTTGCACTCTATTGCTTTCAATTACTTGCTTGTGATCTTATTTCATTTCTTGTGTTATTGTTTCTAGCTTGTGATACTTGTGATATATCTTGTGTGCATTTCATCTTTGCATATCATTCATACTTTGTCATTATCGATCAATTCTCATACAACAAGGTTGCATTGCGCACCTCTAACCCATTTCAAGGGGAATCAGGAGGAAGGAGTTCAGAACCCTTCACGGGGCATTCGGCTCTTAGTCTTGTTTTGAGAGATCGTTGCATCATTCATCCATCTTAGTTTTAAAAAGATTGTTAGATTAGCAATTACACCTATTCACCCCCCCTCTAGGTGTTTTTCAATTGGTATCAGAGCTTGGACTATAGGCTCTGGCTTAACAACCTTAGAGAGATCCTACATTTGCTAATCATCTCATTCATTTTCACTTAGTAAATATGGCCGATGGAATTAAGACCCCTCCTAAGTTTGATGGACTTAACTTTCCCATATGGAAAGTTAAGATGACCGTTTTCTTACAATCTCTAGGTAGTCGAGTTGCAAAGGCCGTGACCAAACCCTTTAGTGCACCCCCCGGTGATGAATCCACTTGGTCCGAAATTGAGACTAAGGAATTCGATGCCAATGCTAGGGCTCACTATGCACTACTTCAAGCCCTCAATGATGATGACATTTCTAGGGTTATCCATTGTAAATCCGCATTTGAGATTTGGTCACACTTACTAGTTACACATGAAGGGACTTCACAAGTGAAGAGGGCTAAGATAGACCTTCTTCGGTCCCAATATGAAAACTTTTGCATGCAAGAAAATGAAACCATAGATGATATGGTTACTAGATTTACAAAGATCACTAATGGACTTTCTTC
This sequence comes from Agave tequilana, assembly GCA_038442645.1. NCBI lineage: Eukaryota > Viridiplantae > Streptophyta > Magnoliopsida > Asparagales > Asparagaceae > Agave > Agave tequilana. The sequence goes on from JAVJIF010019227.1 coordinate 69,522, forward strand.
TCTAGGTGATTCTATCGACAACGACCAAAGAGTTAGAAAGATCATCCGGGCTCTTCCTCCTTCATGGGAAGTTAAAGCAACAACCTTGAAGGAACTCAATGACAAAGAGGAGATGGAGCTAATAGGTCTCATTGGGAATCTCAAAACCCATGAGATGGAGAGAAAGGCAAGAGAGGAAATGGCTCCTTCCAAGAAGAAGACAATAGCCTTCAAGAGTCAATCTACACACTCCGACGACGACGATGAAGAAGAAGATGACGAAGAGGTCTCACTTCTTGTGAAGAACGTCCGAAGGATGTACAACAAGGCTAAATTCTAAGGAAGAAGGAGATGGCAAGGAGGCAAAGAAGAAAGAAAAATTTCATGCTTCAATTGCCAAAGACCCGGACACATTGTTGCGGAGTATCCGGATAAAGTAAAGCCCTCCACATCAAAGAAGCCGTACAAGAAGAAAGCAATGAAGGCAACATGGGATTCCGAGACCGAATCCGAGGAAGAAATCGACACCGCCAACATGTGCTTCATGGCTAATGAAGGCGCAAGCAAGGTAACCTCTTCCCCTTCTCTTAATGATGAACTTTCCATGGATGAACTAGGAGAAGCCTTTGTAGAATTATCACATAATTATGATTCTCTAAAGAAAAAGTATTTAAAAATTAAAAAGGAAAATGAATCTCTAAATCATCAAGTATTTACTCTTTCAAAAGAAAAGATGACTTGCTTTCTACTTTAGCCACTACTAAAAATGATTTTGATAAATATAAGATTTCTTGTAAAGGCAAGTCCCCACTAGTTGTTTCTAATGAGATTATCATTCTTAAAGAAAGAATAGACTCATTAGGAATTATTTTGAAAAATTGTGAGTTTAATAAGAAGAAGATTGAGGCTATGTTTCCTAAGAAACAAGCCCCAAAGAAAATGATTACCATGCTCATGCTCATGCTCATGTTCATACCACACAACCTACACATCGTGACAAACCCCCAAAACATGCTCACACTTCACACACACATCATGCATTCATGTATGGTAAAGTGTATTCATGTTCTTTTTGTGGCCGTAAGGGACACTTAGTTAATTTTTGTTATGATAGACTAAGTGCAACTCGTCATAATGTTTGGGTTCGAAACACTAACTTTCAAGGACCCAAGAAATTTGGGTACCAAAGTCAACAACTTTGTTAAATGATGTAGGTACCATCCAAGGCTCAAAGACGTAGAGGATTGTGGTATCTTGATAGCGGTTGCTCAAGGCACATGACTTGGGACATCAACAACTTTGCAACCCTATCAAGATATCATGAAGGTGGCACCATCACCTTCGGAGATGACGCCAAGGTAAAATCATCGGTATCGGTAATGTTAAACTTGGCACATCCCCTTTAATTGAGAATGTAGTTTTAGTTGATGGCCTCAAGCATAATCTCTTGAGTGTTAGTCAACTTTGTGATAAAGGATTTGATGTAGTTTTTGATAATGTAGTTTGTAAAGTAATTGATAGAATTTCTAATACTTGTGTGTTTTCCGGTTTTCGTGAAAATAATGTTTATATGATAGATATGTCAAATATGTCATGTAATATTACTTGTTTAAAAGCCCTCGATGATGACTCTTGGTTGTGGCATAGAAGATTAGGCCACATTTCATTTGACCATATATCTAGGATAAACTCAAAGGAAATGGTGAAAGGTATTCCTTGTTTGAATTTTGAAAAGGACCGAGTTTGTGACGCATGTCAATTTGGGAAACAAACTAAGTCTTCTTTCAAGTCAATTAAGGATATCATGACATCACGTCCTTTGGAGCTAATCCATATGGATCTATTTGGCCCTATACAAAACAAAAGTCTAAGTGGGAATAGATTTACATTTGTTTTGGTTGATGACTTTTCACGTTTTACATGGGTTTTCTTTCTTGAACACAAAAACCAAGCACTTTCATATTTCCAAACTTTTAAGAAAAGTGTTGAAAAAGAAAAGGATTCTTTAATTTTAAGAATAAGAAGTGATAGAGGATGTGAATTTATTAACCTACCCTTTACCACTTTTTGTGAAGAACATGGAATAAAGCATGAACTATCTTGTCTTAGAACTCCACAACAAAATGGAGTAGTTGAACGGAAAAATAGAACATTACAAGAGATGGTTAGGACAATGCTTAGTGAATACGGTCTACCACATTATTTGTCGGCCGAGGCCGTTAATACATCATGCTATATATCAAATCGTGTTTTCTTGTGTAAAAATACTTCAAAAACTTCTTTTGAAATGTACTTTTCTAGAAAACCAAATGTTTCATATTTCAAGGTTTTTGGATGCAAATATTTTGTTTAAATACAAAAGATAATTTAGGAAAATTTGATGCTAGATCTTATGAGGCTATTTTTGTGGGTTATTCTAATACTAGTAAGGCTTATAGAATCTCCAATAGATCAACTTTGTCTATTGAGGAATCTATACATGTTAAGATTGAGGAATCTAATTTGTTTGTTAAGAATGTTGTAGAAATAGATGCATTGGATGAAGGCTTGGAGAAAGTGACCCTGGAGGATACACCTACTATGGGAGACAAGCCAAAGGATGATGAAGGAAGAGAAGCTAAAGTAGAAGAGGCTCAAGGAAATGAAAATCAAGCAAATGAAGTGGAGCCCACTCAACAGCTTCCAAAGGATTGGAGATACAATCCACATCATCCCAAGGACCTCGTCATAGGTGAAGTATCAAAAGGGGTAACCACTCGCTCTAAACTTCATGATTATTGTGGTCATTATGCATTTATTTCACATGTTGAACCCAAGAATGTCCTCGAAGCCGAGGCCGATTCATATTGGTTGCTTGCTATGCAAGAGGAGCTCAATCAATTTGAGCGCAACCAAATTTGGCACCTTGTTCCTCGGCCCCACGATAGACCAACAATTGGTACTAAGTGGATCTTTAAGAACAAGTTGGATGAATCGGGTAACGTAGTTAGAAATAAAGCTAGGTTAGTTGCCCAAGGTTACACTCAAATCGAAGGAATCGATTTTGAAGAAACCTTTGCACCCGTAGCACGGCTTGAAGCCATACGGATGACACTAGCTTTTGCCTCATATAAGATTTTAAATTATTTCAAATGGATGTTAAAAGTGATTTTCTAAATGGTTTTATTGAAGAGGAAGTGTATGTGGAACAACCCCCCGGGTTTGTTGATCCTACACATCCGAATTTTGTGTTTAAGTTAGAAAAAGCTCTTTATGGTTTAAAACAAGCCCCTTGGGCTTGGTATAAAAGACTTTCTTCATTTTTGATTTCAAATGGTTTTAAGAAAGGTAAAATTGACACAACATTGTTTACAAAACATGTAGAAAAAGATATACTTATTGTGCAAATTTATGTAGATGATATTATTTTTGGTTCTACTAATGAATCTCTTTGCCAAGCTTTTGAATCATGCATGAAGGACGAATTGAAATGTCTATGATGGGGGAACTCAACTATTTCCTTGGACTCCAAATCAAGCAAAGGAAGGATGGGATCTTCATCAATCAAGCCAAGTACACAAGGGAACTCATCAAGAGGTTCGGGCTTGAAGGAGCTAGAGAGAGCAAAACTCCCATGGCAACAACCACAAAGCTTGATAAGGATGAACAAGGTAAAAGTGTAGACATTAAATTATATCGTAGCATGATAGGTAGCTTGCTTTATTTAATGGCTATTAGGCCGGATATTATGTTTTCCGTTTGTCTTTGTGCACGTTTTCAATCTTGTCCTAAGGAGTCTCACATAATAGCGGTTAAACGCATATTTAGATACCTTAAGGGCACTATTGAAATGGGTTTGTGGTATCCGAAAATCGGTCAATTTTCAATGACGAGTTTTTCGGATGCCGACTATGTGGGTTGTAGGGTAGATAGGAAGAGCACAAGTCGAACATGTCAATTCTTAGGTAATTGTCTTGTATCTTGGTCTTCCAAAAAGCAAAATTCGCTAGCCCTATCAACCGCCGAGGCGGAGTATGTTGCAGCCGGAGCTTGTTGTGCACAAGTTCTTTGGATGAAACATACTCTCCTCGACTATGATTTACACTTTGATCATGTTAAAATATTTTGTGATAATACTAGTACAATTCACATGACAAAGAATGCAAATCAACATAGTAAAACCAAACACATTGACATTAGGTATCACTTTCTTAGAGATCATTATGAGAAAGGTGATATTGATATAGACTATGTTTCTACTGATTTTCAACTTGCCGATATTTTTACTAAACCATTAGATTATGCTAGATTCTCTTTTATTTGTGGTGAGTTGAATGTTTGCATTATGGATTCTTAAAGATATTGTTTTTGTTTGTTTTGTTTAACCCTTTTTGATGTATGACAAAAAGGGGGAGAAAAGTTTAAGTTTAAGATGTTTTCTTGAGAAAAAGAATAAGTTTGTTGTTTATTGTTGTTGTTTATTGTTTTGACAAAACTATGTGTTTTCAATGCTTTATGTATTTAGCTTTTCATAGTCATTCTTTATACATATCATTATTTGAGGGGGAGCTTTCCAAGCTCTTCTTCCATTTTTGATTAAATAACTTATATGTTTTGTCATCATCAAAAAGGGGGAGATTGTTGGCCTAAGGTTACAATCACCCGTTTTTAGTGTGTTTTGATGATTACAAAACATATTAGTTATTTGTACTAATAATGTTTGTTGTTTGAGTGTGTTTCAGGGTTCTAATTAAACTAGAAGGTTTCTTCCCTAAAGGAAGGAGTTTGGACTCAAGTCACCTCAATTTGGGCTCAAGTATCAAGCTTTGAAGATCATATGGTGAAGCCCTCTTGAAGAACTTGTAGTCCTTAGAACCTATGTAAGAAATAGATTGTTAAAGTTTGAGTTTGAAAATTGGCTCTAGGATACACACACACTTTTGTTTACAAGTTTTCATGTTTAAAACTTCTTTGTTTCTATGTTTCATGCCTTAACAAATATACATGACTCTAAGTTTTACAAAGGTATATATATCATGTTTAAAATCATGTATACTCCTTCTAGCATGTTACTTAGTTATATTTACTTCAAAATATTTTTACAAAATTTTCCAAGTCCAGAAATCCTGCTGTTTTTCTGTTTCAGGCAAGACCGGCCGACCGGCCCGGTCGACCAGCGCCTGTGTCAGGACATGCACGCTTGTGCATGTCTGTCGGTCGACCGCTGGGTCGACCGACTGTAAACAAGTCTGCTCTCAGGTTTTCTGGGTCGACCGCCCGGTCGACCGCCCGAGAAAACTGTGTTTTGTTTTAGAGGACGGTCGACCCAGCGGTCGACCTGAGCCCAACGGCTCTTTGCCAGCTGGGCAGACGGTCGACCGGACCGGTCGACCGCCAGGCCTGCAAAGTTCCAACGGCTCTTTCCTCTTTGGTGCAACCTGAAATATGTTTTCTTTTTCTGTTGTTTGGCAGACTTTTCTGGGTTTTTAGAGAACCTTTTCAGACCAAATAAGCTATAAATAAAATGTTTTTAACCTATTCCTGTCCCTATAAATAGAGGAGAATAGGCTCTTGCAAAACACCAAGAAAAATCCTCAAGTTTTCATAGTTTTCAAAAAGAAAAGAAAAGTGTTTAAGCCCTTCATTTTCAATTCTTTCTTGAGCTTGTTTTCAGTTGTGTTTGTTAACAAATATCATTCTACAACTGAGTTTTTCTCACTACACTTCTTAGAGCCAAAAATTCCCTACTCAATCTATAAGGAAGTTGTAAAAGAGTGAGAGTTTGTAAAGAGTTTAGTGATCTTGTTGCGATCACTTTGGTTGCTTGTTCTTCTTCATCTTGTGGAGGCACCTCTTCGGTAGAGGTCATTGTAAGTGGTGGAGCTCGGTGCTCGGGTCTTTGGTAGACCGTTGTAAGCGTCCTCGGTGGAAGTGGAAACCCTTCACGGAGGTGAAGGCGGGGAGTAGAGCGGTGGCTCGAACCTCGAAACAAACATCTTGTGTTTATGATTACCTTGTGTCCATTTTCGCTTTATATTTCTCTTGCACTCTATTGCTTTCAATTACTTGCTTGTGATCTTGTTTCATTTCTTGTGTTATTGTTTCTAGCTTGTGATACTTGTGATATATCTTGTGTGCATTTCATCTTTGCATATCATTCATACTTTGTCATTATCGATCAATTCTCATACAACAAGGTTGCATTGCGCACCTCTAACCCATTTCAAGGGGAATCAGGAGGAAGGAGCAGAATCCTTCACGGGGCATTCGGCTCTTAGTCTTGTTTTGAGAGATCGTTGCATCATTCATCCATCTTAGTTTAAAAAGATTGTTAGATTAGCAATTACACCTATTCACCCCCCCTCTAGGTGTTTTTCAATTTCATAATTACAAATACATCATATCAACTCTCTTTGGGCAGTCTTGATCACGAAGAACTCTTGATAAATCTTGTGCTAGAGCTCCAAATGAAATGCTTCACAAATGTCTTCATCAAAACATGTTCCAACATTCTCCCCATTTTTGATGATGACGCTTTGTGTGCACAAGTGCTCCCCCTGCAGAAAATATTTATATTTTCCTCTCCCTGCAGAAATTAGGTTATAACAAATATAGAAATATTTTGTTCCCCCCTCAACAAATATATCATAATATATATATATATATATATATATATATATATATATATATATATATATATATATATATATATATATATATATATATATGTTCTTACAACTTTCATATATGGTACCTGTAAGGTAAACTTTAGATGGTACCAAAAAAAACATATTAACCTTTAGGAGTCCAAATCTATTTTGAATTTGGTTTCCACCTGTTAGTATACACATAATTGCATGAATCACATATATCATGAATGTATGATGCAATATAGGTATTTTTATCATGAATACTTAAATTCTTAGGAATCCATATAAACTTGTCTTAATTCTTTTGAAATATGATTAAATTTCTTTTCACATATGGATTACTAACATATGAAGATTTTTCAATATATCCAATACCATAATTATTATGTGACAAGTTTGAAAAGATAACAAATCATTCAATTTTTCTTTTCCTTGATTGAACTTAGTCACATTTTCAAAATATCTTCATATTTCTTTTTGAAAACTAACATGTCTTTATCCAATATAGAAATCCTTTCATTTAAAGACTTAGTTTCCTTTTTCAGAAAATATTTTCTTTTATAAACTTCTCATTATCATTTTTCAAAGATGATATGACTTTTTCAAACTCATCTTGTTGAGAATTTATAGAAGATACTTGTAAAGCATAACATGAATTTTCATTTAAAAGTTTTTCATTTTCTTTTGATAAAACTTTATTTTTCAGTTTTTCATGCTTTAGATCATTAAACAATTCATGAAATGCATCAGAAAGTTTAGTAAATGATACCTCATCATCTTCTATGGCCATGTAACATAGGTTGACACGTTCAGTGGATTATTCTTCGTCAGAAGATGAGGAATCACTGTTCTCCCATGAGGCTTCATAGTTTTTCTTCATTCTGAATTTTTTGCTCTTGATTTTACCTTTATTTTTGAGCAATGGGCAATCCATCTTCATATGACCTGGTTTATTTCAATTAAAGCATTTGAATTTACCTTGCTTTAGAAATCTCCTGAATTTCATTGAAAGCATTGCCATCTCCTCTTCATCGTCATTTGAATCGTCCGTGTCGGAGGATGCATGGAAGGCAAGTTCTTTCTTCTTTGAGTGGTGTTGTCGTTCGTCCTTCTTTCTTTCTTCTAACTTCACTTCATATGCCATTAGATTACCGATTAGGTTTTCTAATGTCATAGTTGAGAGATCATTCGCCTCTTCAATTGCGGTTGTCTTCTTCTCCCATTCTGGTGTGAGTGCACGAAGGATCTTACGAACTCTTTCAACTTGGGTGCAGTCCTTTCCAAGGGATGCTAATGAATTGGAAATGTCGGTGAATCTTGTAACCATTTCGGATATGGTTTCATTCTCCTCCATTTTGAATAATTCAAACCTATGAAAAGAATAGATATTTTAAACTCTTTAACTTTACTTGTGCCTTCGTGTGTTACCTAAAGAGTTTGCCATATTTGATGTGCAAAAGTGGCTGTTGACACTCTGTTGAACTCTTCTTTGGTTAATGCACAGAACAAGGCATTCATCGCTTTGACGTCAAGGTTCGCATTCTTCTTTTGATCCTCACTCCAAGCATTGTAGTTGGTTGTTGGCTTGGTGTACGACGCTTCTACGATGTTCCAAAGTTCGTAATTAAGCGATTGCAAGTAGATCTTCATTCTACACTTCCAATGTTGTAGTTGGATCCATCAAATAGCGGTGGACGTTGTGTAGAATGTCCATTTTTGAATTGGGATGATGAAAACTCCGTTGCCATCCTTGTTGTTGACTAGGTATGCAGGGACTTACTCTGATACCAAATGTTGGTCCCAAGATGATGCCAAATGTTGGACTTTCTCTGTTGGCACTTATGGATCTAAAATACGAAGTCAACACAAATACTAAACAAAGAAGGGTTAAGTTAAACAAATAAATATGCTTGCAATAAAGGAAATCAAATCTCAGAAACGTTTAGACAAACGCAACACGAGAGATTATCCCGGTTCGATCCTCGTGACCTACATCCAGTCCCAAGCCACCCGCTTGAGATTTTCCTTTATCCTGATTTTGTACACCCAAAATCACAACCATGCACACCACTTGACAAATCCCTTTACCAAATGTGTACACCTTCTCTTCCACCAGAGAACAAATTCACCTTGTACAACTGCTTCTACACCAAGAAGAACCCGTGTACAATGATTGCTTTGAGTATTACAACACTTTCCTATAAGCCTTGGTATTAGTATGAACGTGGACAAGGTATAGTATAGGAGAAAAACTTCAGAGAACTCCACAAAGGAATTTGAATTTGGTGAAGAACTGAAGTGGAAATCAATTTTAGGTTTTGGTAGAATTTT
>JAVJIF010019228.1:0-22500 GCA_038442645.1 Agave tequilana
TCATTATCAAGATCTTAGTAGGTGCATAGCTCAACAAAGGATAAAATGTCAAGATTTGGAGCTAGCACGGTGTGATCCAAGGAGCTTTTGGATCAAGCTGTCATTGTACCTCAAGGCCTTAGGCATTCATGTATATCTTGCCACTACTAATAATGCATATTCTTTAGATGGTAAGAATTTTGAGGCTAATGCAAAAGCCCTTCATGCTATCAGGTCTACCCTAGATGATGTTATTTATCTAGAGTTGCTAATATTGATTCGGCTTTGTAGTATGGAACACCCTCACCTCCCTTGGCGAAAAGGATCTATACTATGTGGGGAGCGATTCGGACGTTGGAAGCGACATCTCCAATGTATGCTATATGGTCCAAGGGGATAACCCCCTTAAGGTAAACTCCGAATCCAATGATGAGGACATGTCATATGATGAGCTATCTACTTTTTGTCATCTGTTGCTTGAAAAATATGACATGATTAAGAAGGAAAATAAAAATTTGAAAAAGAATATTGCTTGCATGCATATAGAACAAGATTCATTTAAATCTAACATTGCATGTTTAGAAAAAGATAACAAAAATTTGAAAAAGAATTTTGATGCCATGCTTAATGAAAAAGATTCATTAGAAAATAAAATGGCATGCTTAGAAAAAGAGAATGAGGTTTTGAAAAATGAAAATGTTTCCCTCATGTCAAAATTGAATGATTTATGTGAAGGAAATATGTCTTTGAAAAACAAGATTGATTTGGTGGAAAAACAAAAGGAAGTTGTTTTTCAAGAAAATAATTCTTTGAAAAGAAAAATTTGTGAAAAAGAAAAAGAATTTGTTTCTAAAAGAAAAAGAAAAAGAAAAATGATTCTATATCTCACCATGCTTTACATGTCACAACTAATGAGATTAAGAATTTGAAAAAATAAATGGATGCTTTGAGTTCAACTTTGAACTCTTGTGCTTTTAATCATTCTAGGTTGGAGTCAATGTTTTCAAAGAAACAAACTCCACACATTCATGCACATCATTCTCATCATGCTTATGTTGCACGTCATGATCACACCAACACACATAAGCATCATAAGGTGTACAAATGTACACATTGTGGCCGCAAAGGCCATCTAGCAAAGTTTTGTTATGATAATATTAATTCTCTAAATTTTGCTAATTATAAAAATGTTGGGGTTCCTTACAAGACTAACCCCAAAGGACCCAAGAAAATATGGGTACCAAAACCCCCACCTTTTGCTTTTGATGTAGGTGAGGGCTCTCACAAGACGTGAGAGGATTGATGCCTTGGTAGTGGATGCAATGGACTTGATGGACAAACATTTGGATGCATCGCTATCAAGGAGCTTTGGTGGGACAACCACCATGATTGGAGCTTTGGAGTTGGTAACACTCTCTAAACTCCTACTTTTATGTACATGCTCTTAATTTCATATATCATATAGCATGTTCATGTTTTATGATTTATTGTGCTTCATGTGGTATGAACTAGTTTAAATGTAGATTTTATCAAAACTTGCATGTATACATGTACAAATAGTGAATTACAATTGACTCATATATGATTGAACTTCATGCTCATTTGTATCCATTATATGCATATGTATAGACTAGTTTTGATGATTCTCTTTTATACATGTTTTACCTATTTTTGTGCTTTACTTCATGTATATGTATTTTTAATTCAAATCTAATAAATATACATGTATACCCATGAGTCTCTTGCCTTCATGCAAACATCATTAATAGACTCTTTTAGATTTGGGATATGTATGTGTATTATTAGGATTGGATTAATCATACATATACCATGATGATTAGTGTTTTGATTAAAAAAATGATTTTTCGTGTTTTTGTTAAAAATGTGACTTATGAGCTTCATTGACTATTTTCATAAAAATGCTATTTACATGATCGTTTAACACTCACACTTTTGTTAAAAACATTTTGAGCCTTATAGACCATGAGTGCTTAAATTTTTACGTATCTAGTTATGTTTATGAAAAACATAAGATTTGATATATTTGAAGGATCTTTAACTAGTTTTTCAAAAACAATTTATACTAGTTGTTTATTCTTCAAATAATTTTTGAGATTGACACATGATTCTATTTTTCTCAAAATTTGATGCTTCATGATTTGAATACTAGTTTATATGTTAGTTTTTGTCAACACTAGGATTTATACTTGTACATATCGTGGGCCACAAATAAATCTATTTATATTTGTGCTTGAATGCGTATTTGAACCCATGAAATGTGCTTGTATTGCTTGGTTTTGATGATACATACATTTTTAAATTTATATTCCCACTTTTTGGATTTGATTTATGATCATGTGTTTCATTTCATGTATATGTATATTTTGCCAAACTTTAAGATATACATGTATACCTCTTGAGTCATTTGCCTTTAATGCAAATCTATTTATATGGACTCAATTGTGTTTAAGAGATATGTATGTATACTTATTGTTGTCAAAACATACATATATCTTGAAATATATATATTTTTTAAAAAATGTGTGTGATGATTTAAAGGAATATTGAGATTTATTGACATTTCTTTTTTGCTTTATTCCTTACTTGAAGGATTTCGTACTAGTTTTAAAACATTTTCATATTAACTAGTGCAATCTCTTCATTTGGTAGAGTTTTTTTTCAAACTAAGCTTATTTTCAAATCTATTTTTGAAAACCCCTACCATCCATGGGAGGATGGATGGGCGATTATGCCTTGTATGTTCATTGAAAATCTTTTACCTTGTGCATATGAAGGGTGGTAGGTTATGAGATATACACTTGATTTTATTGTTATGTCAATTGGTATCATTGAATCGTTTCAATTGGTATCAATATGAACTTATTTTGTATATACTCATATTTTGTTTCTTATATATATGTATGTTTCAATTTCACTTGGTATACTCATTTCTCATACATATATATGATTTCCATGTGCTTAACTCACAATTGGCTCACATTTTTAAAAGCACAAAGTTTATGATGAAAAATAAAAAAAAAATTTTCATATGTTTACTATTGGTATCAAAATGCTTCAACTTCATATTTGTTAAATGTCAATTGGTATCAATATGTTTTTACAATAATGATTATTTTCAATTTGGTATCTTAAAAATTTGTTTGTTTTACAAAAGCTCTGATACCTTTAAAAATTTTGTTTAAGAAAAATTAATAAAAAAAAAAACATTTTGTTGATATGTTTGATTTGACCCCTTATTGATCTCTTTGTTTTTGACAAAAAGGGGGAGAAAAATTTGTTTGATTTGATTTTACTTTGAACCCTTTGTTGATGATTGACAAAAAGGGGGAGAAGTATTTCAGTATATATGCATGTTTTCATTGCTTAAGGGGGAGAAGTAGTTGTCTTCCATGTTATTTATGCATATAAGTTTTGTTTTGCAAATAGGAGAAAAAGATTTACTTTGTTTCATCTCAATCATTTGCATACATGTTCATGAGTTTCATTGCATATATTTATTATTTTGTGTTATGCATGAGTTAAGGGGGAGCTTCTTTGGAGCTTTACTTTAATCCATGCATATATAACTTCATGAGTTTTGTCATCATCAAAAAGGGGGAGATTGTTGGCCCAAAGGTCTATCACCCTAGTTTTGATGATGATCAACTCATGAAGTTATGTTTACTAATGATCTTGTATTTAATTAGTGACAGATTCATTATCAAGATCTTAGTAGGTGCATAGCTCAACAAAGGATAAAATGTCAAGATTTGGAACTAGCACGGTGTGATCCAAGGAGTTTTGGATCAAGCTTGGACCAAGTCAAGAAGATGAGAAGCCTTCAAGGGAAGACTTCAAGAAGATGAAGACTTGTGTCTAGGTATAAGATTTAGTTTTTGTTCTAGTTAAAAATGTAAAGGATAGATAGTTGGTGGATTGCTCAAGTAGATATCACACACACACTCTTGTTTAGTTGTCTTTTCATAAAAGAATTTTCAGTTTAGAAAAGACTTTCATTTTGGAAAAATATCATTTTGGTTTTTGGTATTTCATTTACATATGTTTAACCCAAAACCAAGTTTAGAGCTTTATGTCAAAAATATAGATATTTCATTATGATTGTGTAGTGGATCATATCCATACACACTATGCCTTAAAAGTATATCTTGTTTTTGTATTTGATGAAGATTTGGAGATATATGTTTTGGAAAATATTGTTTTAGAAAAATACAGTTTTTATCATGAGCCAAATATTTTCAAGTTACAAAAATAGTCCAATCTTTTATAACATGTCTTGATTTTGTGCAAGCATGTTTGTATATCAAAGTATATTGGTAAAACTATTTTTGTAGAATTTTACTATATTTATGGGATTTTATTTCAACCAAAAGACTAAGTTTTTAAATCCCAGAAAAATTGTTTCAGGCTTCAGCTAGTCGACTTATACTAGCTTATAAGTCGACTAACCCTGAAGTCGGTCGACCGGGTCGGTCGACCGACGTGCACGGACGTGCACGTTTGATCTGGCAGTGTGCCGGGCGACCGGGGCGGTCGACCGGAATTCAGAGATTGCTCTCTGTTTTTCTGGGTCGACCGGGTCGGTCGACCGTGGCTCCAACGGTCAGAAATCCGACCGTTGGCGGTCGACCGGGCCGGTCGACCGGCAGTTCTGACAGATCCCAACGGCCAGTTTTCTGGCAGCCTATTTATTGGGGTCTTGTCATTGTTTTGATACAAGATTTTGGAGTCTCTTAAAGCCAGTTTTCCCAGACTTTTAAAAGGGTTTTCTCCACAAAATTGAGAGCAAATATTTCCTATCTAAAGGGAAGTTTTATCAAGAGTGTTAAAAGAAAGTCTTTGAGTTTTCCTCCACCTTTCACATCCTTGTTTTTCTCACACCACACTTGAGCACCCATTGATTATACATCCTATAGGTGTGTTGTAGTGAGAGTGCTTTAGGTGATCAAACTGTTGTGATCACCAAAGATCTTTTCTTTGTACTTTGAGGAGGCGGGCAAGTGTGCTCGCGGTGGTTTTGAGTTCGTGTGTGAACTCGGTGGTTTGAGGTGCGGCCTCGGCGAGCCGGTGGGCTTGCGGTGTGTACGGGACTAGGGAGTCCGAGGGCTTGTAGGTGTTGCGGCACCGAGGAGAGATCCATTGGGATCTTGCATAGTGGAAATCCTTCGTGTGTCGAAGGCGGGGATGTAGAGCAAGTGTGCTCGAACCTCGAAACATACCCTTTTGTTTGCGATTGCTATTCTCTCTCTCTCTCTCTCTCTCTTGTTATATCTTGCATGTTATTTATTGTGTTCATCTTTATATGCATGATATATTCCTTGTGCTCATATTGATATACTTGCGTGGGATTGTTGCTAACACTTGTATTCAACCAAGAGAGCCAACGCGGCACCTCAACCCATTCAAGGGGAATCTAGAGGAGTTTGTCCAGAGCCCTTCACGGGAATTCGGCAACACTCTTTGGTTATACGTGGTGTTTAGTGTAAAAGTTTTAATTAGGTCATAATTTGTTTTAGCTTCCGCATTATTTGCATCATTTACCATTAAGTCACCATTAGATTAGCCATCACCTATTCACCCCCCTCTAGGTGAACTTTCATATCACATATATCTCTTTATTGATTGATTTGAGTTGACCTCTTTGTGGGGGAGAACATTATTTTTGTGTTTACTTTAGCCCCTTTGTTGATGATTGACAAAAAGGGGGAGAAGTATTCAGTATATATGCATGTTTTGAAAAAGATTTCTTGTTTATGCATAATGTTTTGTTTTGCAAAAAGGAGAAAAGAATTTGATGTGTTTCATGCTTGTTTATGCATGTTTATCTCCTTATATTTGCATACATGTTTGTTTAGATTCATGTGCTTCATTGCCATATATTATTATTTATTGTGATGCATGAGTTAAGGGGGAGCTTCTTTGAAGCTTTACTTTAATCCATGCATATATAACTCCGTGAGTTTTGTCATCATCAAAAAGGGGGAGATTGTTAGCCCAGAGGCCTTCCACTCTAGTTTTGATGATGATTAACTCATGAACTTATGTTTACTAATAATTTTGTGATGTTTAGTTTCAGATTCTTAACCAAGATATTAGTAGGTGATTAGCTTCAACAAAGGAGTTTTGGAGCTTCTCACATGGTGATTCAAGAGCCCGAGCGTCAATGTTCATACCTAGCACTCGTTGGAGTCAAGCTCGGTGGATCACGGTTTGGATCGAGTCGGCTTGAAGACGGAGTTCGTCAAGAAGACTTCGGTACATAGTTTAGATTATATTTTAGATCCATTTGTAAAGACTAGATAGTGTGATATGCTGAAGTTCACAACACACACACTTGTTTAAGTTTTTGATTGGTCACTAATATTGCACATTTATTATCATATTCTCCTACTTATTATAGAATAAACTCTGCATTTTCCTAATTAAATGTTTAATTTATTTGCAAGCCCATTCCTAAAGGAGAGTGAAGAGAAATGAGCCCAAAGCCCATCAAATTCTGAATTAAATCAGAGTTAATTCGAACTCAGTAAATCATGGCAGATCAGGTCTGTTTAGATCGATTGAAAACCAGTTAGAACAAATCCCTACAAATCGATCGGTTGAAGCCAAGGATCAAAGGCCATTTCGTCAAAATCCCGGACATAAACTGCAAATTCAGATAAAGATAAATACAAATCAAGAAACCGGGGAGCACCACCAACAGGGTGTGGCCACCTGGCCAGCCGCGTTTTCGCGGCTTTGTTGGTGAGTTAGGGGGAGTGTTTGCTCCCCCTATATTCATACGCTCCTATAGGTTGGGTTTTGCCTATAAATATTGGGATTTTCAGAGCCTCCAGTGGACGACCATGCAGAGATATGATTTAGTCCAGTTTTCCATTTTTTTAGTGTAGGTTTTTGTTTTTCTTTTCATGTAATTTTTAATTTTCATTTATGTAATTCAGAGGAGATCAGACTTTCATATGAGAACGAGAATGAAGCTTGTGCTGAGAGTGACACCGGTGTAAGGTTTCTTTCTTTTCTTTTATTGTTATGAAATCGAATCTGTATTTTCCTTTTGTATGTACTTCGTTTTAGTGTTCTTCCTCTTCTTCTTTTCTACTTCACTCATTCTTGTACTAATTGCTATCCAAGTGAGTCTTATAGCATCGAAAGAGTCTTGCCTTTGCGAGTGCACCGATAGCTCATGACGATGGATTTGAGTCTCTCTGTATCATTTCATGCTTGTTTTATCTTGATGATGTAATGTGAAAGAGACAATAATAAACTCTTATGGGCTATGCGCTGATTGCCTCCACTTCAAGGTAACATCGTCGCCAAAGATTCAAGGTAAGCTTTTGGTCAAAAGGAGGTAAGTAATTATTTTTAGTTTTTCTTTCTTTCCTTTTAACTTTTAGTTTAGATCACCAACACAACATCTTCCAAATCTTTTTCACTCTTTGTCAATTCATTTGTACATAGTCATTTTCTGATTTTCTCACCTTCTCATTCTACCACTTTCTCCCTAACTTGACTTTAATTTATTTTACATTTCTTTTCTTTAAAGAACTAAAGAAGAACTTTAACCAAACTTTATATTTTAAAAGAGAACTTACTAAAAAGCTTCTATCGCTAGTCCCTCCTTGTGGATCACGACCCGCATAGCCACTTGCTATTGCGGTAGAATTGAGCACTTGCACTCTTTATTTTAAAGTTCTAAAATATTGTATTTTTGTGCAGGTTCAAGCTTCAATCAGTTTTCATGTTTATTGGTTTTCGGTTTTTGGTTTAACTGATCTTGGTTTTCATGAATACATAGTATCAATACAAGTTTATATGATTTAATGTATATTAGATTTGTTCTATATACATACATACTTCAACTATTTAAACAAACTTATTTTGATATGCCTATTCATGTGTTTGTAGTTTTGTGTTTTAACAAAACATATTTTTGGATTTATAGTCAAAAACAATGATATATATCTGTATATATATATTGGAGTATATCCATATACTACATGCCTAAAAGTTGTTTAAATATCATGTTTTTATATTTGATGAGTTTTGGAGAAATCGGATTTCCATTTGAAAAATCCAAGTTTTGGAAAATACAGTTTTTGGTTTTCGGCAAAATTTTTATAACACAAAAAGAGTTCAAAATGTTTGTAACTTGGTTTGATTTTTACTCAAACAAGTTTGTATATCAATGTATTATACTGAACTTATTTTTGTGAATTTTTAGAGATTTTATGGGATTTATTTGAGAATTAAAAACCCTGTTTTTCAGTCCCTTAATTGCTTCTGCCAGGCCCTGGTGGTCGATCGTGGCGGTCGACCGGACCAGGAGCCAGTCGACCAGAACGGTCGACCGGACGTGCACGAGACGTGCACAAAGGCCATAGGTTTTGGCCGGTCGACCGTGCGGTTGACCGACTGAAGTCCCCTTACTCTCGGGTAAGGGCGGTCGACCAGGCGGTCGACCGGTGGTTGGCAACGTTCAAAATTCGACCGTTGGCCGATCGACCGGCCGGTCGACCGGATGGTCTAATCTGACCATATTTGCAGCCAACGGCTAGTTTTTTAAAGAGGCTATAAAAACCCATTTGAGAGAGGTTTTCTTTAAGAATTTTCAAAGCAAAAATTCCTACTTCCTATGTATTTTCAGCAAAAAGTTTTTGAGTTCAAATTCCTATTCTCTATTTGTTTTTAAAGTGTTTTGTTATTTCAAAGAAAATAGTCTTTTGGGAATTGTTTTTGATCTAAAAATTCTATATCTTTTTGGAGAGTTTCCCAAGTGATTTTCTTTGTTAAAAATACTTTGTTTTCCACACTTGAGCTTATCATTCTATCCTCTCTATAGGATCCTTATTTTTGTGGAAAAGATTTAGTTTTTGGTCTTTTGATCACTAAGTTGTAAATCCTCCTACTTTGTAGTATCCCTCTCGGGTAGAGATTGATTTTGGAGTGGTGGCTTTGTACCCTATCCCTCTAGTGAGAGGTTGATTGGTGGTATTGGCTTTGTACCTATCCCTCATTTGTGAGGTTGATTTGTTGTGGCTTTGTGCCTTGCCTCTAAGTGTAGAGGTTGTTCTGGTTGAGAGAGGAGTTGTGTACTCCATATTGTATTTGTCCCAAATCCTCAGTGGAGGTTCCCTGTGTGGGGTCCTGTGTGGACAAGTTAGTGGATTGGAAATCCTTCTGGGTGCCGTAGAGCTGGGTGCTCGAACCTCGAAACAAATCTTGTTGTTTGCGCTTGATCCATTGACTCTAACTCTCTCTTTTATATTGTGCCTTGCATCATTTATATTGTCATACAATCTTTATATGCTTGGCTTATTTGTGTATGCCTCACTTGTGCTTAACCACGAGAGCTTCATATAGCACCTAAACTCTCATTCAGAGGAATCAAGAGGAGTTAGTCCAGAGCCATTCACCGGGAATTCGGCTACACTCGTTGGTTGCATTAAGTATAGTTACAATTAAGTTTTAATTTCCATATTTAGTTCACTAGATTAGCCGTACACCTATTCACCCCCCCCTCTAGGTGTACCTTCACAATCAAGATTGAAGTTTTAAAGAAGCTCACTTGAACACTGCTTGAAGACTTATTGAACCTATGTAAGAAAATAGTTTATTAAAGTGTAAAATGTAGAATTGATACTCAAGAAGTCACACACAAAAATACAAGTTTTCAAAATACAAGTTTTATATCTAATTTTTCTGTTTTGATTTTTTACAAGATTTGATGGTTGATCATGTTTCATATTTTTTTCAAATTTATATATTCTATTTTTGCCAAATCACTTTCCAAACTAATATAAAATATTTAAAAATGAGTTTGATTTCAAAAAAATATATCTAAAAACAGCGTTTTAGGCCAGGTCGGTCGACTGGACCTCATGGCTGATTTGGGTGTAAGTTTGTGCATATTGTGCACGTTTGTCAGACGACTGACAGGTCGACCGACTGTCACACCCAAGTCTTGGTTTGGATCAGCTTACCGGGCTGTCGACTGATGCCTAACAGCTAGTTCAAAGTATTGAACTACTGGTCCACCGGTCGGTCGACTGATGCCTAGAAGAGGTACAGTAATGGCTAGTTTTCAAAATCTGAGATTTTTAACTTTTCTCTAACTGGTATTTTTGCCCTTTTGGCTTAATCTCCCTACTAATGACCTGATAGGCTCTTCTAACAGTGTTTATCACCTGCCTATATATATAGCTCATTGAGAGAGGTTTAGATAAGGTTTTTAATATTGTTTTTGGGAAAAGACTTGAAAACTCTGGTTTATTCAAAAGAGAAAAATTTCTAGTTTTTTTTGCTTCAAGTGCTCTCATCTCCAAACCAATTTATACAAGTTTTTAGCTCTTAAATTCATTCATTTCAATTGAATTTTCTCTCTCACAAACTTTTTGAGCTACATTTCACATTATATATTATAAAAAGTTGTAAAAGAGAGTATTTGTGATCTTTGTGATCACCAAGAGCTTGTAAATCTCATTGGCTTTGTGTTACCTCTTGTGTAGAGAATTGAGAGTTAGAGTTGTTTATTCTGATCTTGTTAGACCATTGTAATTTCTTGTGGAGGCTCTTTTGTGAAAAGATCCTTAATGGATAGTGAAAATCCTTTGCACGGTGAAGATGGGGACGTAGAGCTTTGTGCTTGAACATTAAAACAAATCTTTCATGTTTGTGATTGTTTTCTATTACTCTTACTCTATTGCTATTGATTGCACGTGTTTTTTTGCTTATCTTGTACTTGCTATTCATTGCTTGCATCATATTCATCATTCTTACTTGCCGGTTTCACTTATCTCAATAAGAAGACAATTAAGCACCTCAACTTCTAATCTAGAGAAATATAGCTGAGAAGTTCTAGAGCCCTTCACGGGAAATTCGGCTTCACTTATTGTTTGATTGATCGTTTGCATCATTCATTTTTAATTTCGCATTGTTTGTCATTAGATTAGCATTACACCTATTCACCCCTTTAGGTGTACTTTCAATTAGTATCAGAGCCTTGGACTTTAGTGTTTGGTTTAACCAACTTGGAGAGATCCTTTTGCTAATCATATTATTTTGCACTATCATTTGCTTTCCACACTAGCTTACGTGGCCGAAGATATTAAGATTCCACTCAAGTTTGATGGCCTTAACTTTCTCATATGGAAAGTTAAGATGACCGTGTTCATGCAATCCTTAGGAAGCCGGATTGCAAAGACGATAACCAAACCCTTTAGTGTATCCGATGGTGATGAAGCCATATGGTCCAAGCTTGCCACCAAGAAATTTGATGCCAATACAAAAGCTCACTATGCATTACTTCAAGTCCTGAATGATGATGATATCACTAGGGTGATTCATTGCAAACCCGCCTATGAGATTTGGTCACACTTGGTTGTCACGCACGAGAGAACTTCACAAGTTAAGAGAGTAAAGATTGATCTCTTGCGTTCTCAATATGAGAATTTTTTCATGAATGAAGATGAATCTATTGATGACATGATTACCAAGTTTACTAAAATCACCAATAGTCTTACTTCTATAGGTAATGCTATTGACAATGATCAAAAAGTTGTTGGCCCAAAGGCCCATCACTCTAGTTTTAATGATGATTAACTCATGTAGTTATGTACTAATGATCTTGTGTTTATATAGTTTCAGTTATTGATCAAGATATTAGCAGGTGTCTAGCTTCAACAAAGGAGTTTTGGATCTAACACATGTAGATTCAAGAGCTCACGCATCAAGATTGCATCAAGTACCCAAGAGGAGTCTAGCTCTTTGGATCAAGGTTTGGATCAAGTCAAGAAGGAGAAGAAGATTTTCAAGAGAAGATTTTCAAGAAGACTTGTGTCATATTTGTAAGTGTTAAGATTTATTTTTAGATAAAATATAAAGGATTTACATGTGTTTTCTTAAAATAGTTTTTAGTTTTAAAAACTGCCGTTTTGAATTTGAGCTTCAAAGTATACATCCTTATGTTCTTGATTAGATTTCATCAAAACAAGTTTATATGGTTTATATGTGTTTTAGATTTCAACCATAAGCATTGTTAGTTCAAATGTTTAGAAAAACTTATTTGGTGATGCTATATCATATGTTTAAGTTTTGTATTTATCAAAACTTATTTTAGAGCTTATTGCCAAAAACATAGATATTTCATCTCATATGTGTATTGGAAACACACTAAGCTTCAAAAGTGTTTAAAATATCTTATTTTGTATTTGGAGAAGTTTTCATAAAATCATTTTTCAAATTAACAATTGATTTTGAAAAATACGGATTTTTGTTTAAGGCAAAATTTCTATATTACAAAAATGGTTCAAAAAAATTATGTAATATATGTTGATTTTTGATCACACATCTTTGTACTTCAAAGTATTTCAATGAACTTATTTTTGTATATTTTATGTGATTTTATGGTTTTTTTATAAGAGTTTATAGATCAAGTTTTAATCCTGAAAATTTCAGACCTAGCCTTCTGGCGGTCGACCGGTCGGTCGATCGATGCAGAAGTCGGTGGACTGGCCAGTCGATCGATGTGTACAGAAATGTGCACATCCCTTTGGCTTGAGGGCCGATCGACCGGGCGGCCGACCGATCCAGAGAGTTAACTCTCTGGATCTAGCCTCGGTCGACCGGGTAGTCTACCGGCCAGAGAGCTTTGCTCTCTGGATTTGGGTTCGGTCAACTGGGCGATCGACCGACATGTCAAATATTAGGTCCGGTCGACTGGACGGTCGATCGGCAGCCCCAACGGTCATATTTTTGACCGTTGGCCGGTCGACCGGCCAGTCGACCGACAGCAGAATCTTCTGCTGAGTTGGCTCTCAACGGCTAGTTTTGATCCCCTATAAAATGGGGTTCCCTTGGCCTATTTTGCATAAGATTTGAGTGGGTTTCAAAGCCAATTTTTCCCATCTCTCTCTGTATTTTTCTCTACTTGTTTTAGGGCTAAAATTTCTATATCAAAAGGAGAGTTTTCAAGAGAGTTTTTCAAAAGAGATTTCTTGAGTTTTTCACCACAACTCTATCTTGTTTTTCTCACACCAACTTGAGCTTTCCATTGCTAAGTCCATCCTATAGGATCTTTATTGTGAGAATTATTTTTGAAAAACACCTAGAGGGGGGGGGGGTGAATAGGTGTGATTGCTAATCTTAAAATTTTAACACTCTAAATGCGGAACCTAAAAACAAGTGAGGCTCAACTTAGTACAATCCAACAAGTGTAGCCGAATTCCCCTTGCGAGGCTCTGGACTAAACTCCTCTTGATTCCCCTTGATATGGGTTGAGGCGCTATGTGAAGCTCTTGTTGGATGAGTACGGGATTGGCACACACAAGTATGAAATGGATGATATGAAGAATGATGCGAACACAATGATATATGGCAAGAATTATAAGCAAGCAAATTGTATCACAAGAGATTCAAACAATATCACAAGTATGCAATAGAAAGCAATAAGGAGTTATTGAAAAGTAAAGCAAGAGTTAGACGCAAAGGCAATCGCAAACAAAGTGATTTGTTTCGAGGTTCGAGCCACCGCTCTACTCCCCGCCTTCACCTCCGTGAAGGGTTTCCACTATCCACCGAGGACGCCTTTACAATTTGGTCTACCGAAGACCGAGCACCGAGCTCCACCGAGTACAAAGGACCTCTACTGAAGAGGTTGCTCCACAAGGAAAGGATTACAAGAACAAAGTGATCAGAACAAGATCACTACACTTTTTCTCAAACTCTTTTACAAACACTCTCACTTCAATTACAACTTCACTATAGAATGAGTATAGAATTTTTGGCTCTATGAAGTGTGGAGAGAAAAACTTCAGTTGTAGAGTGATATTAGTAATCAAACACAACTGAAAAACAAGCTCAAAAAGAATTGGAATGAAAGCTTTAAAACTCTTTTCTTTTCTCTTTTGAAGGCAACACAAACTTGAGGATTTTTCTAGGTAATATGCAAGAGAGACTTCTCCTCTATTTATAGGGTTGAAAAAAGGTTAAAAATAATTCTTTGGTCTTATTTGACCTGCAAAAGCTCCCCAACAACTCTCCAAAAATCTGTTAAAGCTGAAAACAAAAACAGTTTTTCAGAATAGCCCAAAGAGGAAAGAGCCGTTAGGCTACAGCAGGCTTGGCGGTCGACCGGTCCGGTCGACCGCAAGCCCAGCTGCAAAGAGCCGTTGGCTCTCGGTCGACCGGTCCGGTCGACCGTCCCAAAAGAGGAAACACAGTTTCCTTCTTCCGGTCGACCGGTCCGGTCGACCAAAAAAACCTGTGAGCAATTTGCTCTCCGTCGGTCGACCGGTCCGGTCGACCGACAGACATGCACAAACAGTGCATGTCCAGACACATCGCCGGTCGACCGGGCCGGTCGGCCGGAGTTGCCTGAAACAGAAAAACTGGGCTGGTTTTGAGTTAGAAAAATTTTGAGAAATATTTTAAAAATACATATAGCTAAGTATTATGCAGAAAATAGTTTATACACATGTTTAAACAAGATTTTCAAGATATAAAGCTTTGGTACATGTATATATAAACTAAGGCATAAAGCTTAGAAATAACCATTTTCAAAACATATGAAACAAGTGTGCGTGCAAATCCTAGAGCCAAATTTCATATACTCAAACTTTAACATTCTATTTCTTACAATGTTTCTAAGGACTTCAAGATCTCAATAGGCTTCTTCATATGATCTTCAACACTTGTTCCTTGAGCCCAATTGGAGTTGACTTGAGTCCAAATCCTTGTATTTGTGAGAGAAGACTTCTAGAATGAATAGAAATCTGAAACACACTTAAACAACAAATGTTATTAGTACAAATAACTAATATGTTTTGTAATCATCAAAATACACTAATCATGGGTGATTGTAACCTTGGGCCAACAATCTCCCCCTTTTTGATGATGACAAAACATATAGGTTATTTAAATAAACATGGAAGAGGAGTTTGGAAAACTCCCCTCAAATAATGCTATGTATAAAAATTTGACTATGGAAGCACAATACATAAAGCATTCAAGGCAAAATAGTTTTGTCAAAAACTTAAATAAACAAACTTAACAAACTCAAACAAATTCAAAATATCAAACTCTTAAACTATTCTCCCCCTTTTTGTCATACATCAAAAAGGGTTAAAATACCAATTGAAAAATTTTATTTTTAAGAATCCATAATGCAAACATTCAACTCACCACAAATAAATGAAAATCTAGCATAATCTAGAGGTTTAGTAAAAATATCGGCAAGTTGAAGATCGGTAGAAACATAATCAATATCAATATCACCTTTCTCATAATGATCTCTAAGAAAGTGATACCTAATGTCAATGTGTTTGGTTTTACTATGTTGATTTGCATTCTTTGTCATGTGAATAGTACAAGTATTATCACAAAATATTTTAACATGATCAAAGTGTAAATCATAGTTAAGGAGAGTATGTTTCATCCAAAGAACTTGTGCACAACAAGCTCCGGCTGCAACATACTCCGCCTCGGCGGTTGATAGGGCTACCGAATTTTGCTTTTTGGAAGACCAAGATACAAGACAATTACCCAAGAATTGACATGTTCCACTTGTGCTCTTCCTATCTACCCTACAACCCGCATAGTCGGCATCCGAAAAACTCTTCATTTCAAATAATCCGGTTTTAGGATACCACAAACCCATTTCAATAGTGCCCTTAAGGTATCTAATTATGCGTTTAACCGCAATTATGTGAGATTCTTTAGGACAAGATTGAAAACGTGCACAAAGACAAACGGAAAATATAATATCCGGCCTACTAGCCGTCAAATAAAGCAAACTACTAATCATGCTACGATATAATTTAATGTCTACACTTTTACCTTGTTCATCCTTGTCAAGCTTTGTAGTTGTTGCCATGGGAGTTTTGCTTACTTTCGATCCTTCAAGCCCAAACCTTTTGATTAGTTCCTTTGTGTACTTGGCTTGATTGATGAAGATCCCATCCTTCTTTTGCTTGATTTGGAGTCCAAGGAAATAGTTGAGTTCCCCCATCATAGACATTTCAAATTCATCCTTCATGCATGACTCAAAAACTTTGCAAAGAGATTCATTAGTAGAACCAAAAATAATATCATCCATATAAATTTGCACAATAAGAATATCCTTTTCTACATGTTTGTAAACAAAGTTGTGTCAATTTTACCTTTCTTAAAACCATTTGAAATCAAAAATGAAGAAAGTCTTTCATACCAAGCCCTAGGGGCTTGTTTTAAACCATAAAGAGCTTTATCTAATTTAAAAACAAAATCCGGATGTGTAGGATCAACAAACCCGGGGGGTTGTTCAACATACACCTCCTCTTCAATAAATCCATTTATAAAAGCACTTTTAACATCCATTTGAAATAATTTGAAATCTTTATATGAGGCAAATGCTAGTGTCATCCGTATGGCTTCAAGCCGTGCTACGGGTGCAAAGGTTTCTTCAAAATCGATCCCTTCGATTTGAGTGTAACCTTGGGCAACTAACCTAGCCTTGTTTCTAACTACATTACCCGATTCATCCAACTTGTTCTTAAAGATCCACTTAGTACCAATTGTTGGTCTATCGTGGGGCCTAGGAACAAGGTGCCAAACTTGGTTGCGCTCAAATTGATTGAGCTCCTCTTGCATGGCTAGCAACCAATATGAATCGGCCTCGGCTTCGAGGACATTTTTGGGTTCAATATGAGAAATGAATGCATAGTTACCACAATAGTCATGAAGTCTAGAGCGAGTAGTTACCCCTTTTGATACTTCACCTATGACGAGGTCCTTGGGATGATGTGGATTGTATCTCCAATCCTTTGGTAGTGGTTGAGTAGGCTCCACCTCATGTGTTTGATTTTCATTTCCTTGTGCCTCTTCCACCTTAGCTTCGCTTCCTTCATCATCCTTTGGTTTGTCTCCCATAGTAGAAGCATCCTCCAAGGTCACTTTCTCTAAACCTTCATCCAATGCATCTATTTCTACAACAATCTTAACAAACTTGTTAGATTCCTCAAACTTAACATGAATAGACTCTTCAATAGTCAATGATGATCTAATGAAAACTCTATAAGCCTTACTAGTGTTTGAGTAACCTACAAAAATAGCCTCATAAGATCTAGCATCAAACTTTCCTAAATTATCTTTTGTGTTTAAAACAAAGAATTTGCAACCAAAAACTTTAAAATAGGAAACATTAGGTTTTCTAGAAAAATACATTTCAAAAGAAGTTTTAGTAGTATTTTTACACAAGAAAACACGATTTGATATATAGCATGATGTATTAACGGCCTCGGCCCACAAATAATGTGGTAGACCATATTCACTTAGCATTGTCCTAGCCATCTCTTGTAATGTTCTATTTTTCCGTTCAACTACTCCATTTTGTTGTGGAGTTCTAGGACAAGAAAGTTCATGCTTTATTCCATGTTCATCACAAAAAGTGGTAAAGGGTTGGTTAATGAATTCACCTCCTCTATCACTTCTTATTCTCAAAATCGAAACATCTTTTTCTTTTTCAACTCTTTTCTTAAAAGTTTGAAAATACGAAAATGCTTGGTTTTTGTGTTCAAGAAAGAAAACCCAAGTAAACCTTGAAAAATCATCAACCAAAACATAAGCAAATCTATTCCCACTTAGACTTTTGGTTTGTGTAGGGCCAAAAAGATCCATATGGATTAACTCCAAAGGACGTGATGTCATGATATCCTTAATTGACTTGAAAGAAGACTTAGTTTGTTTCCCAAATTGACATGCGTCACAAACTCGGTCCTTTTCAAAATTCAAGCAAGGAATACCTTTCACCATTTCCTTTGTGTTTAACTAGAAATGTGATCAAAAGAAATATGGCCTAATCTCCTATGCCACAACCAAGAGTCATCAT
Source organism: Agave tequilana (assembly GCA_038442645.1). Taxonomy (NCBI): domain Eukaryota; kingdom Viridiplantae; phylum Streptophyta; class Magnoliopsida; order Asparagales; family Asparagaceae; genus Agave; species Agave tequilana. The sequence continues at coordinate 17,858 of JAVJIF010019228.1, forward strand.
CGAGGGCTTTCAAACAAGTAATATTACAAGACATATTTAGCATATCAATCATATAAACATTACTTTCACGAAAACCGGAAAATACACAAGCATTAGAAGTTCTATCAATTACTTTACAAGTAACATTATAAAAAACAACATCAAAACCTTTATCACAGAGTTGACTAACACTCAAGAGATTATGCTTGAGGCCATCAACTAAAACTACATTTTCAATTAAAGGAGAGGTGCCAAGTTTTACATTACCAATACCGATGATTTTATCCTTGGCGTCATCTCCGAAGGTGACGGTGCCACCTTCATGATATCTTGATAGGGTTGCAAAGTTGTTGATGTCCCAAGTCATGTGCCTTGAGCAACCGCTATCAAGATACCACAATCCTCTACGTCGTTGGGCTTTGGAAAGTACCTACATCATTTAACATAATTGTTGATTTTGGTACCCAAACTTTCTTGGGTCCTTTAAAGTTAGTCCTCGAACCCAAATATTATGATGTGATGCATATAGTCTATCATAGCAAAAATTGGCTAAGTGTCCTTTCCGCCCACAATGTGAACATGAGAACACTCTACCATACATGAATGCATGATGTGTACGTGTAGTGTGAGCATGTTTTGAGGTTTTGCCATGTTGTTTAGGTTGTGTAGCATGAACATGAACATGAGCATGAGCATTTTTCTTTGGGGCTTGTTTCTTAGGAAACATAGCCTCAATTTCCTTCTTGTTAAACTCACAATTTTTCAAAACAACACTTAATGAGTCTAATCTTTCCTTAAGCATAGAAACTTCATTAGAATCAATTAGTGGGGCCTTACCTTTGCAAGAAATCTTATATTTTTCAAAATCATTTTAGTAGTGGCCAAGGTGGAAACCAAATCATCCTTTTCTTTTGTAAGAGTAAAAACTTGATGACTTAACGATTCATTTTCCTTTTTCATCTTTAAATACTTTTTCTTTAAGAAATCATAATTTTGTGACAACTCAACAAAAGCCTCTTCTAATTCATCCATAGAAAGCTCATTATCATAGGAAGGGGAAGAGGTTACCTTGCTTGTGCCTTCATTAGCCATGAAGCACATGTTGGCGGTGTCTATTTCTTCCTCGGATTCGGTCTCCGAATCCCAAGTTGCCTTCATAGCCTTCTTCTTGTAGGGCTTCTTTGATGTGGAGGGCTTAGCTTTGTCCGGACACTCCACAATAATGTGTCCGGGCTTTTGGCAATTGAAACAAGTGATCCTTCTTTCTTCTTTGCCTCCTTGCCATCTTCTTCTACCTTGGTACTTCGCCTTGTTGTACATCCTTCGGACATTCTTAACAAGGAGTGAGAGCTCCTCATCATCTTCTTCTTCATCGTCTTCATCGGAGTGTGTAGCTTGACTCTTGAAGGCGATAGTCTTCTTTTTGGAAGGAGCCATATCCTCCCTTGCTTTCCTTTCCATCTCATGGGTTTGAGGTTCCCAATGAGACCTATGAGCTCCATCTCTTCATTGTCGTTGAGTTCCTTCAAGGTTGTTGCTTTAACTTCCCATGAAGGAGGAAGAGCTCGGATGATCTTCCTTACTCTTTGATCATTGTTGATATCTTCACCTAAAGAAGAGAGTCCATTAGTAATCTTGGTAAATCTTGTAACCATATCATCTATGGTTTCATTTTCTTGCATGCTAAATGTTTCATATTGGGACCGAAGAAGGTCAATCTTAGCCTTCTTTACTTGTGAGGTCCCCTCATGTGTGACTATCAAGTGTGACCAAATCTCATATGCGGATTTGCAATGGATAACCCTAGAAATGTCATCATCATTAAGGGCTTGTAGAAGTGCATAGTGAGCTTTGGCATTGGCATCGAATTCCTTAGTCTCTATTTCGGACCAAGTGGATTCGTCACCGGGTGGTACACTAAAGGACTTAGTCACGGCTTTTGCAACTCGGCTACCTAGAGATTGCAAAAATACGGTCATCTTAACTTTCCATATGGGAAAGTTAAGTCCATCAAACTTAGGAGGGGTCTTAATTCCATCGGCCATTTTTACTATATGAATATGAATGAAATGATTAGCAAATTAGGATCTTCTCTAAGGTTGTTAAACCAAATCCTAGAGTCCAAGCTCTGATACCAATTGAAAAACACCTAGAGGGGGGGGGGGTGAATAGGTGTGATTGCTAATCTTAAAATTTTAACACTCTAAATGCGGAACCTAAAAACAAGTGAGGCTCAACTTAGTACAATCCAACAAGTGTAGCCGAATTCCCCTTGCGAGGCTCTGGACTAAACTCCTCTTGATTCCCCTTGATATGGGTTGAGGCGCTATGTGAAGCTCTTGTTGGATGAGTACGGGATTGGCACACACAAGTATGAAATGGATGATATGAAGAATGATGCGAACACAATGATATATGGCAAGAATTATAAGCAAGCAAATTGTATCACAAGAGATTCAAACAATATCACAAGTATGCAATAGAAAGCAATAAGGAGCTATTGAAAAGTAAAGCAAGAGTTAGACGCAAAGGCAATCGCAAACAAAGTGATTTGTTTCGAGGTTCGAGCCACCGCTCTACTCCCGGCCTTCACCTCCGTGAAGGGTTTTCACTATCCACCGAGGACGCCTTTACAATTTGGTCTACCGAAGACCGAGCACCGAGCTCCACCGAGTACAAAGGACCTCTACCGAAGAGGTTGCTCCACAAGGAAAGGATTACAAGAACAAAGTGATCAGAACAAGATCACTACACTTTTTCTCAAACTCTTTTACAAACACTCTCACTTCAATTACAACTTCACTATAGAATGAGTATAGAATTTTTGGCTCTATGAAGTGTGGAGAGAAAAACTTCAGTTGTAGAGTGATATTAGTAATCAAACACAACTGAAAAATAAGCTCAAAAAGAATTGGAATGAAAGCTTTAAAACTCTTTTCTTTTCTCTTTTGAAGGCAACACAAACTTGAGGATTTTTCTAGGTAATATGCAAGAGAGACTTCTCCTCTATTTATAGGGTTGAAAAAAGGTTAAAAACAATTTCTTTTGGTCTTATTTGACCTGCAAAAGCTCCCCAACAACTCTCCAAAAATCTGTTAAAGCTGAAAACAAAAACAGTTTTCAGAATAGCCCAAAGAGGAAAGAGCCGTTAGGCTACAGCAGGCTTGGCGGTCGACCGGTCCGGTCGACCGCAAGCCCAGCTGCAAAGAGCCGTTGGCTCTCGGTCGACCGGTCCGGTCGACCGTCCCAAAAGAGGAAACACAGTTTCCTTCTTCCGGTCGACCGGTCCGGTCGACCGAAAAAACCTGTGAGCAATTTGCTCTCCGTCGGTCGACCGGTCCGGTCGACCGACAGACATGCACAAACAGTGCATGTCCAGACACATCGCCGGTCGACCGGGCCGGTCGGCCGGAGTTGCCTGAAACAGAAAACTGGGCTGGTTTTGAGTTAGAAAAATTTGAGAAATATTTTAAAAATACATATAGCTAAGTATTATGCAGAAAATAGTTTATACACATGTTTTAAACAAGATTTTCAAGATATAAAGCTTTTGGTACATGTATATATAAACTAAGCATAAAGCTTAGAAATAACCATTTTCAAAACATATGAAACAAGTGTGCGTGCAAATCCTAGAGCCAAATTTCATATACTCAAACTTTAACATTCTATTTCTTACAATGTTTCTAAGAACTTCAAGATCTTCAATAGGCTTCTTCATATGATCTTCAACACTTGTTCCTTGAGCCCAATTGGAGTTGACTTGAGTCCAAATCCTTGTATTTGTGAGAGAAGACCTCTAGAATGAATAGAAATCTGAAACACACTTAAACAACAAATGTTATTAGTACAAATAACTAATATGTTTTGTAATCATCAAAATACACTAATCATGGGTGATTGTAACCTTGGGCCAACATTTTTGTGATCAAGATAAGTGATCACAAGATTTATTCTGTATGGTGAGGAGTTGTAGAGGTTGTGGCCTCGGTGAAGAGAGTTTTGTGGTGATCAAGTGAAGTGATCACCAAGTGTTCTGACATGTGGTTGGAGGAGTTGTAAGAGGTGCGGTCTCGGCAAGCTAGTGTGCTTATGTGAGTTGTTCTTGTAGGAACAAGTGAGGGACTAGTGAGTCCAAGAGTTCTAGTGTGAACTCGTTGTAGGTGTTGCGGCATCGAGTGATCTAGTGGGATCGATTCTACTGAAAATCCTTCATAGCTTGAAGGCGGGGACGTAGAGCAAGGGTGCTCAAACCTTGAAATAATTCTCCCGTGTTTGCGATTGCTCTCTCTCTTACTTGTGTTTATATATGTTGCATGCTTATCTTTTTATCTCTTTATATGTTTGATATACTTGTGCTCAATTGATATATGCTTGGGATTGTTTGCTCACACTTGTATTCAATCAAGAGAGCCATAGTAGCACCTCAACTCTTAATCTAGAGGAATCCTGAGGAGATAGTCCAGAGCCCTTTACCGAAAATTCGGCTACACTCTTGTGTTATACCTTGTGTGCTAGCTTAATAGCTTTAGTTTGCTTAAATAGTTTTTAATTCCGCATCATTTGTATTAGATTAGCTAGTACATCTATTCACACCCCTCTAGGTGTATTTTTAATTGGTATCAGAGCTTGGTGCTCTTGATTTGGGTCTAACAATCTTGAGT
>JAVJIF010019228.1:27500-67477 GCA_038442645.1 Agave tequilana
TCGACCGGCCAAGAGCATTGCTCTCTGGATCTGGCCTCGGTTGACCGGGCGGTCGATCGACAGGTCAAGTGTTGGGTGCGGTCGACTGGCGGCCCCAACAGTCATATTTTTGATCGTTGGCCGGTCAACCAGCTGGTCGACCGACAACAGAATCTTCTGCTGAGTTGGCTCGCAACGGTTAATTTTTGATCCCTTATAAAATGGGTTCCCTTGGCCTGTTTTGCATAAGATTTTGAGTGGGTTTCAAAGCCAGTTTTTTCTATCTCTCTTGGTATTTTTCTCCACTTGTTTTAGGGCTAATATTTTCATATCAAAAGGAGAGTTTTCAAGAGAGTTTTCAAAAGAGATTTCTTGTATTTTTCACCACAACTTTATCTTGTTTTTCTCACACCAACTTGAGCTTTCCATTGCTAAATCCATCCTATAGGATCTTTGTTGTGAGAGTTTTTTTTGTGATCAAGAGAAGTGATCAAGAGATTTCATTCTTATATTGTGAGGAGTTGTAGAGGTTGTGGCCTCGATGAAGAGAGTTTTGTGGTGATCAAGTGAAGTGATCACCAAGTGTTCTGACGTGTGGTTGGAGGAGTTGTAAGAGGTGCAGCCTCGGCAAGCTAGTGTACTTGCCTGTGTTGTTCTTGCGGGAATAATGAGGGACTAGTGAGTCCAAGAGTTCTAGTGGGAACTCGTTGTAGGTGTTGCGGCACCGAGTGATCCAGTGGGATCGATTCTAGTTGAAATCCTTCATAGTGTTGAAGGCGGGGACGTAGAGTAAGGGTGCTCGAGCCTCGAAACAATTCTCTCATGTTTATGATTGCTCTCTCTCAGTTGTGTTTATATATCTTGTATGCTTATCTTGTTTATCTCTTTATATGTTTGATATACTTGTGCTCAATTGATATATGCTTGAGATTGTTTGCTCATACTTGTATTCAACCAAGAGAGTCATAGTGGCACCTCAACCCTTAATCTAGAGGAATCCTGAGGAGATAGTCAGAGCCCTTCACCGGGAATTTGGCTACACTCTTGTGTTATATCTTGTGTGTTAGCTTAATAGCTTTAGTTTTCTTAAATAGTTTTTAATTTCGCATCATTTGCATTAGATTAGCTAGTACACCTATTCACTCCCCCTCTAGGTGTATTTTCAAAAGTGAGAAAGGTCATTCACGCTCTTCCGCCATCATGGGAAGTCAAATATATAATATTGAAGGAGCTCAATGATAAAGAAGAGATAGAGCTCATTAGTCTTATTGGCAACCTTAAGACCCATTAGATGGAAAGAAAAGCAAGAAAGAAGAATACACCACTAAAAAAGAAATCACTAGCTTTCAAGTCTACTACAACCATCTCCTAAGATGATGATGAAGAAGAAGATGATGAAGATCTTTTCCTCTTAGTAAAGAATGTGAGAAGGATGACCAATAAGACTAAATTTTACAATAGAAGAAGATGATAAGGAAAGGAGGACAAGAAGATTGTTTGCTATAATTGCCGGAAATCTGAATACATCGTTGCCGATTGCCTAGAGATCAAAAGCAAATGCTCAATCTTCAAGAAGTCCTACAAAAAGAAGGGCTTGAAAGCTACTTGGGACTCGGAGAGCGAATCTAAAGAAGAGGTGAACACGGCTAATGTGTGTTTCATGCCTAATGAGAACACACCTGAGGTAATATCCGAATCTTGTCTTGATGAATGTGAATTATCCATGGATGAATAGAGTAAAGCTTTTGAAGAAGTTTCAAACAACTATAATTTTCTTAAGAAAATGTATTTGAAAATGGAAAAGGGAAATGAACTTTTTCCAAATCAATTAGTTTTCATTTATAAAGAAAAAAGCTTTTGTCTTCTACTCTTCAAATGACACAAAGAATTTTGATGCACACAAATTTTTTTTGCAAAATTTTCATTGATGAAAATGAGATTTCCACTTTGAAAACAAAAATTGATACCTTGAGCAATGTTTTGAAAAAGTATGAATTTGACAAGGTTAGATTAGAGCTATATTTCCTAAGAGACAAACTCAAAGGAAACCACACACTCCTCATGATTCACATGCTCACACACAACATCATGCACACCATGCCACACACACTTCACGCGCTCATGCTACACATGCCCATCATGCTCACACATATTCTGTATTTTTATATGCCAAGGTGTACTCATGCACCTATTGTGACCGAAAAGGTCACTTGGCTAAGTTTTGTTATGATAGACTTAATATCTCAAATGATCATGTTTGGGTTCGTAAGACTAACGCTCTAAACCCAAGAAAATTTGGATACTAAAGTCACCATCTTTATCAATTGATGTAGCTACGCACCAAGGCTCCAAAACGTAGGGAGCGGTGATATCTTGCTAGTGGTTGCTTAAGGCACATGACATGGACATCAATAATTTTGCAATTAACAAGGTATCATGAAGGTGGTACCGTCACCTTTGGAGATGATTCAAAGGGCAAAATCATTGGTATAGGTAATATCAAAATTGTCCATCTTTTTTAATTGAGAATATTGTTTTAGTTGAAGATTTCAAACACAATCTCTTGAGTATTAGCCAACTTTATGACAAAGATTTAAAGTTGTTTTTGATGATTTCGCTTGTGATTTTAGAGAAGAAAACAAATGCTTGTATTTTTTTTCAATTTTCATGAAAACAATATTTACATGATTAATATATTGAATTTACATTGCAATACTGTTTGTTTAAATACTTTTAATGAAGATTCTTGGTTATGTCGTAGGAGACTAGGCCATATTTCGTTTGACCATCTATCCCGAATTAATTCTAAGAAATCAGTGACTGGTATTCCTTATTTGAAGTTTGAAAAGGACCGCATTTGTGATGCGTGCCAACTTGGAAAGCAAATCAAGTCCTCTTTCAAAGCAATCAAGGATATTATGATATCTAGGCAATTAGAATTAATCCACATAGATTTGTTTGGTCCAACTAAAACCATAAGTCTTAGTAGTAACCGTTTTGTTTTTGTTCCAGTTGATGATTTCTCAAGATTTACATGGGTTTTTTTTACAAAACTAAAAATGAAATTTTTTCAAATTTTCATGTTTTTAGAAAAAGAGTTGAGAAAGAAAAGGATTTCTGATTTTATGCGTAAGGAGTGATAAAGGTGGTGAATTCATCAACCATTCTTTTATCACCTACTATGAAGTAAATAGAATTAAACATGAGTTGTCTTATCCTAGAACTTTACAACAAAATGTAGTTGATGAAAGAAAGAACCACACTCTTCAAGAAATAGTTAGGATAATGATTAGTAAATATGAACTCCCTCAATATCTATGAGTTAAGACCGTAAGCACTTCGTGTTACATATCGAATAGAGTTTATTTTTGCAAAAACACTTCTAAAACTTCTTATGAGATTTATTATTTGAGAAAATCAAATATTTCATATTTTAAAGTTTTTGGTTGTAAATTTTTTGTTTTGAACACTAAAGATAATTTTGGTAAATTTGATGCCAAGTCTTATGGAGCTATATTTGTTAGATATTCATACACTAGTAAGGCCTATAGAATCTTCAATAGGTCAACTTTGACTATTGAAGAGTCGATACATGTCAAGTTTGAGGAATCTAATGCTCTTGTAAAGAATGTTATAGAAATTGATTTTTTAGGAGAAGACATGAAAAAAATATCATTGAAGAACTCATCAATGCAAGAAAAAGACAGACCAAAAGATGATGAACATGTGAAGTTCGAGAAGCTGAAGTCGAGCCATCTCAACCACTTCCAAAGAATTGGACATGTAACCCTCGATTCCAGTCACATGTATCTTCCACTGGTGGTCGGTATGGTATAAATACCTGTATTGGCCATCTTGGTGGCCTAAACTGAGTCTACTTTAACTTTAATATTAATTTCCAATATTTCAGATTTTTTAGATTTTTTTGAATTAATTGAAGATTCGCAAAATTCGAGACCTATCGGTGTTGCTATATGACTCCAGGATTTTTAATCTGCAATTGGAGGTGAATTTTGTGAATCTAATTTCTAAATGATTCTTAAAATAATATTTTCTATTTTTAAAAATTTTTAAATTTTTCCCAAATTAAATAAGAATTTAACGAATTAAGAAAAGGCAAAAGAAAAAATGAGAATAAAAATAAAAAAATTTGGAAATTATTGCGGCCGCTGGGGCTTGAATCCAGGTCGACCAAGAAGGAGAGGAGTAATTATACCAATGTGCCATATTGGCGTGTGGTATAAAGGCCTAAGCCCAGTTATTTAAACCTCATTTTTACTCACTCTATCTTCTCCATCTGCCCCTCACCCTTCCAACTGCCCCCATACTTTCTCCCTCTCACTCTCACTCACCACAGCTGAACCCACTACTCCCTCTACGTACCCAAAACTCCCAGGGGTTGTTTGGGGATGAGTGGTGCCTATATAAGAGGCAATTCATGTTGGCCCAAAGGCTCATCATTCTAATTTTGATGATGATTAACTCATATAGTTATAGTATTAATGATCTTGTGTTTATAAGTTTCATTCTCTATCAAGATCTTAGTCGATGTTTAGCTTCAACAAAAGATTCGAAGTCAAGTTTTAAAGTTAGCACGTGTTGATTCAAGAGCTCGCGCTTCAAGATCGCATCAAGTACTCAAGAAAATTTTAACTCTTTGGATTAAGGTTTGGACCAAGTAAAGATGGAGAAGAAGATTTTTAATAGAAGATTTTCAAGACTTGAGTCTAATTTTATAAGTATTAAGATTTTTATTTTTAGATAAAATGTAAAGGATAGATTAGTTGTGAATTGCTCAAGGTTATATACACACACAAAATTTATATGTGTTTTCATAAGAATAATTTTGATTTTAGAAAATACCGTTTTAAGTTTTAAGCTTCAAAATATACATCTTTATGTTTCATGAATAGAGTTCATCAAAACAAGGTTACATGTTTTATATGTGTTTTGGATTTCATCCATACACATTGATGGTTTAAATGTTTAGAAAAACTTACTTGATGTTTCTATATCATGTGTTTAAGTTTTGTAATTATCAAAACTTTGTTTAGAGCTTATTGTCAAAAACATAGATATTTCATCTTATATGTGTATTGGATCATATCCATACACATATGCTTCAAATGAGTTTTAAATATTTTGTTTTTGTATTTGAACAAGTTTTGAAAAAATCCATTTTTCATTTCAAAGTTGATTTTGAGAAATATGGCTTTTGTTTAAAGCTTTAATTTTTATATTGCAAAAATAGTTCAACTTGTTTGTCATATGTGTTCACATATTTGATTTTCAAAGTAATGATATGAACATACTTTTGTGAATTTTATGTGATTTTATGGATTTTATAGGATATTAAAATACCAAGTTTTAATCCCTTTAAAACCCAGACCTGGGCTTTTGGCGGTCGACTGACCGGTAGAACGAATCAGAAGTCGGTCGACCGAGCAGTCGACCGATGTACACAGAACGTGCACATAGCCCTGGCTTAAGGACCGATCGACCGGGCGGTCGACCACTCCAGAGAGTTTACTCTCTGGATCTGGCCCCGGTCGACCGAGCGGTCGCGGCCAGAGAGCAATGCTCTCTGGTTCATACCTCGGTCGACCGGTTGATCGATCGATAGGTCTTTGACTTAGGTGCAGTCGACTGGTAACCCCAACGGTTATAAATATGACTGTTGGCCGGTCGACTGACAAGTCATCTACTAGGTATTGAGCCCCAACGACTAATTTTTGTAACTCTATAAAAGGGGGATGTTTTGGCCAGTTTTATACAAGATTTTGGAGAAGTTTTAGAGCTAATTTTTCCATCTCTCTTAGAGTTTTTCTCCACATATTTTTGGGCTAAAACTTCCATATTAAAAGAAGAGTTTATCAAAAGTGTTTTCTTGATCTTTTTCAGAAGAGATTTCTTGAGTTTTTCCTCCACAAATCTATCTTGTTTTCTCACACAAGCTTGAGCTTTTCATTACTAAACTCATCCTCTAGGGATCACTTGTTGTGAGAGTTATTTTTGTGATCAAGAGAAGTGATCACAAGTGCTCCAACCCCTTGTATTGGGACTTTGTAGAGATGCGGTCTCGACAAGCTAGCATGCTTACGTGTGTTGTTCTTGCGGGAATAAGTAAGAAACTTGCAAGTCCAAGAGTTCTTGAGGGAGCTCGTTGTAAGTGTTGCGGCACCGAGTTATCTTGCAGGATCGTTTTAGTGGAAATACTTCATAGTGTTGAAGGCGGGGACGTAGAGCAAGTGTGCTCAAAGCTCGAAACAAATCTCCCGTGTTTGTGATTGCTTCTCTCTCTCACTTGTGTTTATATATCTTGCATGCTTAAATTGCTTTCAACTTTATATGCTTGATGTGTGCCTTATTGAATATATGCTTGGGTTATTTGTTTGCTTACAATTGTATTCAACCAAGAGAGTCATAGTGACACCTCAACTTTTAATCTAGACGAATCTTGAGGAGATAGACCAGAGCCCTTCACTAGGAATTTGGTTACAGTTCTGTTTTATACTTTGTGTGTTTGCTTAATAATTTTTCTTTGCATAAATAATTTTTATTTCGCATTAGTTTTGCATTAGATTAGCTTGTCACCTATTCACTCTCTCTAGGTGAGTTACAATTGGTATCAGAGCTTATTGCTCTTGATTTTGGTCTAATAACATTGAGTTAAAGATTCTTGTTTTTATTAATCACAATATATATAACACACACATGGATTTCATTGCCCCTCCTATGTTTGATATTCTTAATGTCCAAACTTGAAAAGTTAAGATGTCTATGTATCTCAAGGCCCTAAATATTCATATTTATCTTGCCAATATTAAAGATTCTTACTTTTTAAATGGAAAAAATCTTGAGGCTAATGCAAAAGTCATCCATGCTTTAAAGTCTACCCTAAATGATGATTATGTATCTAGGGTGTCTAATTTTGAATCGGCTTTTTAGTATGGAACACTCTTCTCTCTCTTGGGGAACAAAAGCCATATGAAAAGGATAGTGACTCGGATGATGGAAGTGTTACTTCCAACATGTGCTACATGGTCTAAGGGGATGACCCCCTTGAGGTAAATTTCGAATCCGAGGTTGATGAAGATGTTGACATGCCATATGATGAACTTGCTATGTTTTGTCAACAACTTCTTGATAAATATCAATTGTTGAAGAAAGAAAAAAGATTCTTTTAAAAATAAATTTACAATTGTTTAAAAAAAATGAATCTTTGAAAAATTAAGTTATTTTGGTTTCTAAAGAAAAGGACATTGCTTTAAATGAAAACAAGTCTTTGAACAAAAATTGTTTTAAAAGAAAAAGAAAAGATTTCTAATAAGAAAAATAATTTTGATTCTCATTCATGTCATGTTTCTCATGGTAATAATCTTGCACCTTTTATTAATAAAAATGAGATTCATATTTTGAAAAAGAAAATTAATTGTTTGGGCTCCGCTTTGAGCCAATGTGCATTTAAACACAATAGATTGGAATTCATATTTTGCAAGAAATAAATTCCTTATGTTTTGCACAAACCCCATGGCAAACATATGCGCACCATGCTCACACTCACACCATTCATTTGCATGCTAGAGTGTACACATGTACACACTGTGGCCGCAAGGACTATTTAGCAAAATTTTATTTTGATATGATAAATCATATAAATTTTGCAAATAAAAATATTTGGGTTCTTTATGATGTCCCCCGTGGACCCCAAAAGATATGAGTACCAAAATTTTCACCTCTTGTGTTTGATGTAGGTGTGGGCTCTCACAAAACGTGAGAGGGATGGTGCCTTGGTGGTGGATACATGAGTTAGATAGACATACCAAATTGATGCATCGCTATTGATTGGTAGTCAAAAGTGCATTTTATCATCATATTTACCATCACATTTTCATATTTATTCATTTAATTCTGCACATTTATTAATATTTTGTGATTTATTGTGTGCAGGCCTCGAATTATTATTTTAACAATAAATAAAGCTTAAAGAGCCCAAAAGCCCAGATCCAAGCCCATATTTGAAGCCCAGGTGTAAAAGTGCAAATATCAGATTGTCAAAGTGCAAATATACAAGGGCTAAAGTTGCAATTATCAAAGATAAGGGAAGGATAGAATTCTACCCAACCCTAAACTCTTGCAGGATGTGCATAAAAGCCAAAGATGAGAAGAAAATTCGTGGGAAGAAGATTTGAAGAAATCTGGATTAAGAGTAACTTGATTACCAAGTTATCTCGAAAATCTAGATTAAAAGGCTAGGATCAAACTTCCAGAAGCAGAAGCCCACAGGGACGGACCAGGAGAGGCCACGCGCCAAAGCGCGTGGCCAGACGTCGCCAAAGTGCCGCGGATTCGCGGCAAATCCCAGGAATCCGTGGCAATATTGATAAGATCAAATACCAATTTTCGTGGGCAGTTTCGTCCGGGACTCTGTAGCCTTCTGCACCTATAAATATCACCTGCATTGCAACGTACAGAGCGTCCAGCGTCCAGCAAAGGGCCAAAGTTCAGATTTTTAGGGTTTCTTCTAGGTTTTCTTTTCTTTTTGTAATTTTTATGTAAGTGAGGGAGATGGCTTTGTTGAGGGTGACTCCGACAGATGATTCTCTTCTCTTCCGTTGTAATCAATAAAAAGGTAATTTTTATTTTGTTCTTATGTCGTTGCTTTTCTTTGTTTTCTCTTTCTTTTCTACTCTGTTTCTTTTTGTTGATCTTTGACGAGCACGCGAGCGTTTACCAAACCACAAGTATACCGAAGATTAGTAGGTTCCAACGATATTCCATGGCGATGTTCTCCTCCTCGAGGCGTATCAACTCATGCTTGCCCAAGGCTTGATGACCTAATGCGACAACGGACTGAGTTCGATCCCAAGGTTTATACGTTCAACGCCTCCGAAATAAGGTAGAAAGTGTTAGGTTTCGCATATTTTCTCCAACCAAGGTTAGTTTTCTATTCTCTTCTTTTCTTTTTTTTTTTTTAGATCAAATCCACATCTCTCCAGTATTCTTTCCCACAACTCATTGTAAATACCACTTTTCTTTGTAAATACCATCGTGACTAACAAAATAACTAAAAAAGATAAATTTTTAGAGAAACTTGCTTAATGCTTCCATCGCAGTCCCTCCTTGAGGATCACGACCCGCATAGCCCTGCTACCGCGGATTAGCACTGATTCCTCGCACGATCTATTTCTAAATCTAATATCTTTACTTTTGTGTGCAGGAAAAATCAGTCAACAAATTGGCGCCGTTGCCGGGGAGGGACGGTAAGTTTATCTCTAAAACAAAAATTTAATTTTTAACTAATTCTTTATTCTTTTCTGTTTGCAGGTTTGGAGAACAGGAAACAGAAACATAGCAGCAGCAGTGGACATATTGCTATTCTGTGCCTCTGCCCTCGAAGGCAGAGCACCAGAACCCACTGTTTTGCCGCGGATCCGCGGCCAGAGCCGCGGAAACGCGGCAACAGTGGTGAATTACTGATCCAATTTTTTGCAGGGTGCTTCAAGTTAAAAATTCTGCTTTCTGCTCTGTTCTGATTTGTTCTGTGATATACCTGTAAATTGCTAATAATTCAACAGTAAATTATTGGTTGTTAAAAATAAAATTTGATTAGACGTTTGCATATTAGGCACGTGTCTTTTCAATTATTTTTATTTTACTGTTGAAGAGTGCTGGAGCAAGGTACGTACGCATTGCATGTAGAATAGGACTCATCTCTTGGTTGATTATCTACTTTGAGTGAATTCTATCTACTTATCTTGTACACTTGCACTAATTCATCTTAAGGGCATAACCCATTAACAAGATAAGGTGGGGATTTCATCACCCTTCCTTAGCCCAAAAATCATATCCCAAGCACTCACTAACCCAAGCCTAACATAAAAATTAGTAGACGTTGGCCCTAGGGACATCTCGGACTCAATAGGAGATTATCCTAAGGGGGAACAGTGCTGGAAGTTGACTCTTGTCAAATCAGTGTCTAGAAAAGGGATTGAGGGCCGAAAGCCCGAAGATTGGTGGTTATTTAATTAAGGAACGTCTTTGACGGAAAACCTCCCACCACTCTTGCCCTGACCTGGCTGATTAACTTGTGGTCAAAGTCTGCACCCAACCTCCTGTGGACAGTCTAACCAGTTAGGAGTCGTCTAGGTCATAGGTCTACCCTAACTTAGGTTAGAATTTTTCTTTTTGTTTGTTGTGTTTGTGTTGGTGTGATATGGCATATAAGAATAATTCCAATTTTAATCCATATTACACCCCTAACTATTATTCGGATATTACCAACCCGGCATACCCTAACTTTGACCAATCTAGTGTGCCGGAATGGTCTTATCCGAATGAATATAACCCACACCCCCATCTTATGACTATAATTTCCATAATAATTTCAACTCGTCACAGAGTTCATGGGGTTTCGAGTCCCCCCGAGTCTAATTCTCAACCAAATTGTCCTCCATATCCATCTAGTCCACATTCTTCCCAAGATTCATACTCAGATCCACCCATTCAGAATAGAAATCCATCTATCTTGGAAATGATGAGTATAAATAAGTCCAAGTAAAAATCACCATCAATCTTAGACATGATGATACGTGAGTCCACCGACTCACAACTTTATCACGATTACCCGTCCTATTTTCAAGTCCAATCAGAACATGATCCACCTATCGACTATGAAGGGATGCTAGCTGCCATGACTGAGGCTAAATTAGCCCGTGATCATGACATAGATTTGATGGTTCAATGCTTACGTTCTCACCGTCCGGCTGATTCTGATATCGCTGACCACTCGCTTAGAGCCGACGAACCAAGTTGCTTTGGACAACAAGATTCTAATTCAGTACCATCATGTGAACTTGCCGAAACTCCAATTTTTGATAACTTGGCAAGTTTTTCCTTTCCTGAATTAGAACTTGAGCTTGAATATGATCATGATCTTCCACTTGATGATTCAATTTTATTTCCTGATCCAATAATGACTCCAGTGTCTCCACCTGATTTCACTTTTCCCGAGTCAACATTGGATCCTATTCCAATTCATTATGAAATTGAATCACCATTTTAGATGATCATATTGAACTTGACCTAGATTCTCACAATCTCTTTACTTCTGAAATTGATTGTACAATTCTGACGGACGATGTTGACCTTAGTTTTGAAGAATTGTATGGCGATGAGCTAGAATTCCTTAATATTGGAAGTAAAGAGATATCATCCATATTAGGTCACATTCCATTGTGGGAAGAAGATTGTGGACTTGAGTTTCAATTTCTTGACTTGGACCCAATTCTTGAACCTAGCCCGACTCCTGAGCCCTTACTTGATTTGAGCATCTTCCCTGAGTCGGTATTCGTTCCCGCACCTATAATGTCCAAGTCAATAATTCCATCCTTTCATACTCCATTTTGGGACAAGGAGGTTGAGACAATTAACTCTGAAATTTATTATGAAATTTGGAAATTTGATGGGGTGGAAATACTAAAAAATGATTATATATATATTTTAGTGGGTTATGTAAGGAAAGTTTCTGGTGGGTTCCACCAAATTATCTGTTATCTTGATTGGGCCGCATTTCGTGGACCAATTAGACCACCTCCGGAACCACCACCCTAAGGTAATTTTCTGCCTTCCCTTGTTCTGTTTCATGCATATATGCATTCATTCATACATTGAGGACAATGCATGAGATAAGTGTGGGGGTGGGCTTTACTAACATACTAACATAGGTAGACACTAACAAAATTTGCTAAAAAAAAAAAAAAAAAAATTAAAAAAAAAAATGTTATAAAAAGGAAATATTTTGACTTATTTTTTTGAAAGAAATCTAAGTTAGTTTTAAGGATTAGGAAAATCATGATTAGGATTTCTAAAAACTTGGTCAAAATAAATAAATTGTTTAAATTTTAGGTATAGGACGAGAAATTGAATAATTAGTTAGTCTTAATTTTTACCTTAATGAAATGTGCATTCCTAGTACATACCTAGGATTCTAAGACAAAGACCTTGTGCCTCATATTTTAAAAAAAAAAAAATCACCAATTAAGCTGGATACATGTGCCTCAAGAAGCATAAGTATTCACGCCTAAAGGGGAGTTCTAAATAAAAAGTCCTTAGTTTTGTGGCCTAGTTCATTCGAATTTGAGTCCGCGGGGTGTTTTCTCACCTGGTGCCCTAAAGCCGACCGGTTTGGGAGCCACCGACTTTAAGTTCGTTACATGGGTGGATTAGAAAGCCTAAGAAGACTAAGAAATATAATATATGTATTAACACATCTAATAATCAATTAGTTAGGTATGAGGGCCTCAAGAAGCCTTGATGCTTACACGAAAGAAATTAGATGCGTTATACATATTAAAAAAAATAAAAAAATAAAAAAAAGAAAAAAAAATATATATAAAGAGGCATGAGAGTCCAAGTTAAGGAATTCCTAGTAAAAACATAAGGATGCATATGATTTTTGGTAACGAAAAAGACTATATTAGAAATTCAATTTTAATTCTTACCTAAAATGGAAAACAATTAACTTTATTAGGACTAAGTTTAAAGAATGAATAAAAATGATAATCCTAAAACTTATAGACTACTTAGTCTCTTCAATAATAATTCAAATATTTTCCTTTTTATGGATTTTGTGGGTGCAATCCGCTGAAAACCCTCACGAGACAACACTCGTCCTCTAGGGTAACCTAGAGGTTTAACGGCTTGTTGCACACGCTAAGTGCAACCGTGATTCCTACGAAAGTGAGTTAGATTAGTTTTTCTTTTTCTTTGTTTTTACTCGAGGACGAGCAAAAAGATAAGTGTGGGGGTGTGATTGGTAGTCAAAAGTGCATTTTTATCATCATATTTACCATCACATTTTCATATTTATTCATTTAATTCTGCACATTTATTAATATTTTGTGATTTATTGTGTGCAGGCCTCGAATTATTATTTTAACAATAAATAAAGCTTAAAGAGCCCAAAAGCCCAGATCCAAGCCCATATTTGAAGCCCAGGTGTAAAAGTGCAAATATCAGATTGTCAAAGTGCAAATATACAAGGGCTAAAGTTGCAATTATCAAAGATAAGGGAAGGATAGAATTCTACCCAACCCTAAACTCTTGCAGGATGTGCATAAAAGCCAAAGATGAGAAGAAAATTCGTGGGAAGAAGATTTGAAGAAATCTGGATTAAGAGTAACTTGATTACCAAGTTATCTCGAAAATCCAGATTAAAAGGCTAGGATCAAACTTCCAGAAGCAGAAGCCCATAGGGACGGACCAGGAGAGGCCACGCGCCAAAGCGCGTGGCCAGACGTCGCCAAAGTGCCGCGGATCCGCGGCAAATCCCAGGAATCCGCGGCAATATTGATAAGATCAAATACCAATTTTCGTGGGCAGTTTCGTCCGGGACTTTGTAGCCTTCTGCACCTATAAATATCACCTGCATTGCAACGTACAGAGCGTCCAGCGTCCAGCAAAGGGCCAAAGTTCAGATTTTTAGGGTTTCTTCTAGGTTTTCTTTTCTTTTTGTAATTTTTATGTAAGTGAGGGAGATGGCTTTGTTGAGGGTGACTCCGACAGATGATTCTCTTCTCTTCCGTTGTAATCAATAAAAAGGTAATTTTTATTTTGTTCTTATGTCGTTGCTTTTCTTTGTTTTCTCTTTCTTTTCTACTCTGTTTCTTTTTGTTGATCTTTGACGAGCACGCGAGCGTTTACCAAACCACAAGTATACCGAAGATTAGTAGGTTCCAACGATATTCCATGGCGATGTTCTCCTCCTCGAGGCGTATCAACTCATGCTTGCCCAAGGCTTGATGACCTAATGCGACAACGGACTGAGTTCGATCCCAAGGTTTATACGTTCAACGCCTCCGAAATAAGGTAGAAAGTGTTAGGTTTCGCATATTTTCTCCAACCAAGGTTAGTTTTCTATTCTCTTCTTTTCTTTTTTTTTTTAGATCAAATCCACATCTCTCCAGTATTCTTTCCCACAACTCATTGTAAATACCACTTTTCTTTGTAAATACCATCGTGACTAACAAAATAACTAAAAAAGATAAATTTTTAGAGAAACTTGCTTAATGCTTCCATCGCAGTCCCTCCTTGAGGATCACGACCGCATAGCCCTGCTACCGCGGATTAGCACTGATTCCTTGCACGATCTTTTTCTAAATCTAATATCTTTACTTTTGTGTGCAGGAAAAATCAGTCAACAGCTATCAAGAAAGTTTAGTGGGAGGACCATCATGTTTTGGTGACCTAGAGATTAGTTCATTGGTTTTGGTAACTATCTCTAACTCTCTTTTTATGTTTGCATGCTTTGTATTAATATTTTTAGCATATCGTGATTTTAATGCTCACTATGTTAAATGTAATGTTTATTAAGTTTGTGATATACATGTATAGTATTTGAGATACACTAATATTCATATGATTCACACTTGTTTGTGTTCTCAATTATTTTTTAGCTATTTTGTATATCCCTGTGATAATAATATTTGCATTTACCCTAATGATCATATTTGTTTTGTGCTTCATATTTTGATTACATGTTTAAATATAGTTTTCATTAAAACTTGTGTTTATATTTGTACAATTAGTGAGTTATACTTGACTCTTATATTTGGGTGCCTTAATGCTCATTTGTACTCATTACTTGTACTTGTATAACCTAGTTTTGATGATTCTTATATTTTTACTTATTTTTCCTATTTTGCACATGTTTTTATATTTAGCTTCTTGTATATGTTAATTTTGTCTAAAACTATAGATATATATGTTTATCCTAGAGTCTCTTGCCTTCATAAAATATTCTTATGTGGACTCGTTCATATTTGGATATGTATGTATACTTTATTTTTAACAAAACATACATATACTTTAAAATTTGTTTAGTTTTGATGAAAATTAAATTTTTTATAGTTTCATAGTTTTGATAAAAGAATTTCATATAAGTTATGTTTTGAGCCTTAGTGTTTATTTTCATGAATATTCATTCACATGATTCTTGTACACTCACATTTTTTTACTCATGATTTTGTTTTCATGAGCTTTATATGAGCTTTATAAATCTTGAGTGTCAATTTTTATGTCATACACATGTTCCTTGAGATATTAATAATTTGGTTTCATATTTTAAGGATCTTTAACTAGTTTTTCAAAAACCATTTTAAACTAGTTATTTATTCTTCAATTTGGTAGTATTTCAAACTGTGCTCAAATTATTTTCAAATCATATTTTTGAAAACCCTTACCTTAAAGGGCGGTTAGATGGGAGACCATGCCTTGCGTGCCTTGTTGAAAATCTATTTAACTTGTGCATGATAAAGGTGGATGATATGAGTTATATACATGATTTTAATGAAAATTCATCTTTTGTATACTCATATTTATTTCTATATATGTATGCTTCAGATTTCAAGCGGTATTTTCATTTTCATGCATACATATATATGATTTTGATTGTGCTTATTTAACTTTACACACATTTTTAAGCACAAATTATGTTTATGCTAAGCTTGACTTAATTCTAATTGATAATTTATATTTTCACAAGGTTATGCATTGATCTCAATTGGTACTTTTTTGTATCAAAATATACCTCATGTTTCACCTTCAATTGGTATCAAAATGTACTATTGGCATCTTAATAATTTTATTTATTTACAAGTGATATCAACTTTTTTTGTCAATTACTATTTGATTTCAATTAGTATCAAAATTCATATGTTGACTTCAAGAAATTTCAAAAATTGTTTTAAAACTGGTATCAAAATTTTGCAAAATTTATTTTATATATATTGCCTATACGGAAGGGGAGCTTAACATCTCCTCTATATATAAATTCATGTTGAGTTTATTCACATATTGAGGAGCTTGACCTCTCTTCTTTATGTGGTACACGTGTGTAGGGGAAGCTTAACATCTCCGTCTATACATTGTATGCTATATTTATGTGGGTTAGGGTCTAGTCATTTCTTCTCTATATAATGCATGCATACACGGGGAGCTAATTTAACATTTCTCCTCTTCATGAATGTATATCGCATATACTTTTATATTGTTTGTTCATCTTCATCCCTTTGTTGATGAGTTTACAAAAAGGGGTAGAAGAATTTAGAGAGTTTATATATGCATGCTATATGTTTATGTTTATGCATATAAGTTTATTTTGTTTATGAGCTTTTATTGAATATCTATTTGTTTTTGCTATGCATGAGTTAAGGGGGAGCTTCTATGAAGCTTTTCTTTAATCCATGCATATATAACTCCATGAGTTTTATCATCATCAAAAAGGGGGATTGTTGGCCCAAAGGCCCATCACTCTAGTTTTGACAATGCTTAACTCATGTAGTTATAGTACTAATGATCTTATGTTTATAAGTTTCAGATTTTCTGTCAAAATCTTAGTCGGTGTTTAGCTTCAACAAAAGATTCGAAGTCAAGTTTTGAAGCTAGCACATGTTGATTCAAGAGCTCACGCTTCAAGATCGCATCAAGTACTCAAGAGGAATCTACCTCTTTGGATCAAGGTTTGGACCAAGTCAAGATGGAGAGGAAGATTTTCAAGACCTGAGTCTAGTTTTGTAAGTGTTAAGATTTTTATTTTTAGATAAAATATTAAAGATAGATTAGTTGTGGATTGCTCAAGCTTATATACACACATACACAAACTTTATATGTTTTCATAAGAATAATTTTGATTTTAGAAAATTTCTTTTTTGGTTTTGAGCTTCAAAATATACATCTTTATGTTTCATGAACAGAGTTCCTCAAAATAAGTTTACATATTTTATATGTGTTTTGGATTTGATCCGTACACATTGATGATTTCAATGTTTAGGAAAACTTATTTGATATTTCTATATCATGTGTTTAAGTTTTATAATTATCAAAACTTTATTTAGAGCTTATTGTCAAAAATATAGATATTTTATCTTATATGTGTATTGGATCATATCCATACACACTATGCTTCGAATGAGATTTAAAAATCTTGTTTTTGTATTTGGACAAGTTTTGAAAAAATCCGTTTTTCATTTCAAAGTTGATTTTGAGAAATACGGCTTTTGTTTAAAGCTTTAATTTCTATATCGCAAAAATGGTTCAACTTGTTTGTAATATGTGTTGATTTTTGATCACACAAAAGTATTGATATAAACTTATTTTTGTGGATTTTATGTGATTTTATTAGATTTTATAGTATATTAAAAGACCAAGTTTTAATCCCTTTAAAACCCAGACCTGGGCTTCTGGCGGTCGATCGACCAGTCGACCGAATCAGAAGCCAGTCGACCGAGCGGTCGACCGATGTGCACAGAACGTGCACATAGCCCTGGCTTGAGGGCTTCTCGACTGGGCGGTCAACCGATCCAGAGAGTTTACTCTCTGGATCTGGCCTCGGTCGACCGAGCGGTCGACTGGCTAGAGAGCAGTGCTCTCTGGTTCTTACCTCGGTCGACCAATAGGTCTTTGACCTGGGTACGGTAGACTGAGCGGTCGACCAGCAACCCTAACAGTCATAAATATGATTATTGGCCGGTCGACCGGCCGGTCGACCGACAGGTCACTAGCCTGGATATTGAGCCCCAACGACTAGTTTTTGTAACTCTATAAAAAGGGGCTATTTTGATCAGTTTTATATAAGATTTTGGAGAAGTTTTAGAGCCAGTTTTTCTCATCTCGCTTTGAGTTTTTCTCCACATGTTTTTGAGCTAAAACTTTCATATCAAAAGAAGAGTTTATCAAGAGTGTTTTCTTGATCTTATTCAAAAGAGATTTCTTGAGTTTTTCCTCCATAAATCTATCTTGTTTTCTTACAACAAGCTTAAGCTTTCCATTGCTAAACTAATCCTCTAGGGATCACTTTTTGTGAGAGTTATTTTTGTGATCAAGAGAAGTGATCACAAGTATTCCACCCCCTTGTATTAGAATTTAGTAGAGGTGCAGCCTTGACAAGCTAGTGTGCTTACATGTGTTGTTCTTGCAGGAACAAGTGAGGGACTTGTGGGTCCAAGGGTTCTTGAGAGAGCTCGTTATAGGTGTTGTAGCACCAGGAGATCTTGCAGGATCGTTTTAGTGAAAATCCTTCATAGTGTTGAGGCGGGAACGTAGAGCAAGTGTGCTCGAATCTCGAAACAAATCTCCCGTGTTTGCGATTGCTTCTCTCTTACTTATGTTTATACACTTATGTTTATATATCTTGCATACTTATATTGCTTTCAACTTTATATGCTTGATATACTTGTGCTTTATTGAATATATGCTTGGGTTGTTTGTTTGCTCACAATTGTATTCAACTAAGGGAGCCATAGTGGCACCTCAACTCTTAATATAGAGAATTTTGAGGAGATATTCTAGAGCCCTTCACTGAGAATTCGGTTACACTCTTGTGTTATACTTTGTGTATTTGCTTAATAGTTTTTCTTTGCATAAATAGTTTCTAATTCCATATTAGTTTTGCATTAGTTTAGCTTGTCACCTATTCCTCCCTCTCAGGTGAGTTACAATTCCACCATTCTCATTCCTACTCAAACCACATTGAAAAATCCAAGTCTCTCTCTCTCTCTCTCTCTCTCTCTCTCTCTCTCTCTCTCCCCCTTCTCTCTCGCTTTCTCTACCAAACTGAGCAAGACTCTGAAGTGCTGGATAAGAGGAAGAAGATTTCAAACTGAAGGGAAGCATTCCGGATAAGTTTTTTTTTTTTGCATTTTCATAGATTTTAGTTCTTTCTGGTATTTCATCGAACACGTAGCATATACTAGTTAAATCAACAATTTCACCATGAAATACTTATTCTAAAACCTTAATAAAAATATATAGGGACACCTAAGACATGTCTCCTAATTGTCATGATTTTTAATTCATTTTAGAATTTTAGTTTCAATCAAAAAAAGAGTGCTTTCGGCCTCCGGCTGAGAGCAGTGGCTAGAGACAGGCTAGGCCAGGCCAGCCTGGACCTGGTCGAGCCAGGTCCGGCCAGAGCAGGCCTGGACTTGGTCGGGCCCAGACCCATTCTGGGTCTGTGCACAACACAGACCTAGATTTGACCATTTTTAAAAAAAAAAAGAAAAGAAAAGAAAGAGAGAAAAGAAAATTAGAATATATACACAAATACACAGACATACATACAATATATATATATATTATGTATGTCTCTGTGTGTATACACACACACACACACATATGTATAGAAATGTCACTGTAGCAGATCAGACCAAACTGTAGCAGACTCAGATCTGCACTGTAGCAAAACAGATCCAGAGCCATTACTGTAGCAGACCCATTACTGCAGCAAACAGACCGTTAAGCTTTTATTGATTTTTAGGTTTATTTTAATTCAAAATAATTATAAATAAATATAAAAATTCCAAAAAATTCATAGAAAATCACAAACTGAATTTGGGCGCTGTAAAATTATTTTGGGTGTAATATTATTTAAATAACTTAAAGTAAAATATTCTTTCTAATCATTATTTAATGTTTGCCTATTTTAATTGCCCAATAAATTTCTAAATATCACTAAAAATTGTAAATCACAATCTAGTAATAAGTAAATATTATACATTAATTTATTAGTTTGTGCATGTATTTTATCATGAAATTATATTTTTAAATAATTGCTAATTTAGAAAATTAAATTATTTGAAAATATTAACCAACAAAATTTACAATATTTAATAAATAGTTAAAATTACATTCTCATCACTAAATAAAGAACATGTCAAGTCTCTAATTAACTCACGCAATATTTAGGCTGCAAATTCTTCTCAGTACTGGTGATGTTAAGGAAATCAGATTCCAACGACATGAGGCAAGTATACACGATCCCCTTCTCTTTGACTTTTCTGCTTTATTGAAATTATCTTTGAACTCGTAATTCTCGATATTGTGTTCGTTATTATTGGTATTGCCTCAGAATCCCGTTAAACTCTCTTCTTGATAATACAAACAATTCTTATGTTTCTGGTATTATTTCATGATCCAGTTATATTGTCTTGCATTTCATGTTCTGCATCTCGTTATTGCTCATACATGCAACAAATCTATATTGACATGTTTGCTAGTATCTGGTAGACTATTTCATTGACATGAAATTAATACTGGTCAATACTGAGAATTATGATATGAAATCTTGAGGATGAATGTCAGATGATATTGTGATCCTGTTAATACTAAAAATAAATTGAGAAAATTGACCATTACATTTTGAAAAATTATTCGAGGATATTTATTGGATTATGGACGTATGATCATGACTGATTTATTATGACTTTTGATTACATGACACTAACATCACCTGCACTACTTTGCATTTGTCATTTATCACTGGCACTACTTTGTATTTGTCACTTGATATTGCCACCGTTTACATTGTCCCGTGATCTTAATACACATTATTTTCACTATTTGACACCGATATTCTTGACACCATTTTTGGATCATATACATTGAGTCACACACTATTTTGCATTTGAATTGATTAATAAAATTAACCAAGCCAGGATTACTGGGGGAAACTGGTAGCAGGGAAAATCTGGGAGGTGTGCTTGAAAGGGCTGCTCCTCCGAGGGCCTTGCCACACGTGTTCTTGTGTTCTTGAGATTTATGCACTCACCTGTTATTACATGTTACATGATACCTGAGTACAGTGAACTGTTTCTCCCTGCTATCAGGATCCACTAACGCACCACTTGTTTGATATGCAGCTGCCCTGTGGGATGGGCCATAGGATAGTTGCATTAATATAAGGTTAATAAAATGCTATACGTATACACTTGCATTATATTTTGCATTGTCGTTAGTGATCTAGTATCTGACATATATTTTCATGATACTGATACTTGAGACTAATGTAACATGCATTATCTTGACTACAAATATTCCTGGACCTACCATATTATTTTATCTTGTGATCTCGAGTTCTTGTGATCTTGTGATTATACTACACAACAGTTACTCGTCCAGAATATCTCATGTTCATTATCATGTCACACCATGTATGCACAGTCTCCTTGTACAGGATCTATCATCTCGATTTTCTGTTATTGTTATTACTTTTAGTTCTCGATAATGCTAAACATATCGTACTTCTTATTTCAATGCCCTACTTGTATTGTTAGTGTATTTTCATATTCTTTCTTTTGCTGTTCTTTTCCTTCATGTACTCTTGCTAGTCGCTTTTGACGGACCTTTATTATTTTTTAGTATCTAGATTAGAAAGCCGGTATAGAGAGCTGATCGTAGAACATATTCTGGTTCAATTATTCTCTGGTGAGTTTAGTTTCTTTTCTTGAATTGTCTTATTCAGATATGGTGGATGGTATTGTTTATGTTCAGTATTTCATATATGTGCTTTTATCCATGCACTTAGTTGTATATGCATATATGTGTACTATCCTGCTCGTTGTTGACAGCCTAAGGTACTCATGGAAGAGATTTCACTCTTTGTGAGTATCTGCTAGCCATCGTCACATTCCCGTACTCCGCATTTTGGGAAGCAAGGCGTGACAGGAGATGTGCTACAAACCATCCCAAGGAGCTCAACCTAGGTGATGTATCCAAGGGAGTAACTACTCGCTTTAAACTTTATGATATTTGTGGCCATTTTGCATTCATCTCTCATATTGAGCCCAGAACATCCTCGAAGCCAAGGGTGACTCATATTGGTTGTTTGCAATATAAGAAGAGCTTACTCAATTTAAGCACAATCAAGTTTTGCACATTATTCTTAGGCCTCATGGTAAGCCAACCATTGGCACTAAATGGATTTTTAGGAATAAGTTGGATGAGTCAGAAAATGTTATTCGAAATAAAGATAGGTTAGTGGCTCAAAGTTACACCCAAATTGAAAGTATTGATTTTAAGAAAATCTTTACACCGGTAGCAAGGCTTGAAGTCATATGGATGACACTTGCCTTTGCTTTTTTTAAGATTTCAAGTTTTTTCAATTGGATGTTAAAAGTACTCTTGAATGGTTTTATCAAAGAGGAGGTGTATGTTAAATAACCCTCTGGATTTGTTGATCTTACACATTCAGATTTTGTTTTTAAACTTGATAAGCCTTTATATGGTTTAAAATAAGCTCCAAGAGCTTAGTATGAAAGACTTTCAAGTTTTCTTATTTTCAATGGTTTTTTTTAAAGGCAAACTTGGCACTACCTTTTTATAAAGCATGTAAATAATGATATCTTAATTGTGCAAATATATGTTAATGATACATTTTTAGATCTACTACTGAAAAGCTTTGCAAGGATTTTGAATCATGCATGAAAAAAGAGTTCAAACTGAGTATGATGGGAGAGCTAAACTACTTCCTGGGACTCCAAATCAAGTAAAAGAGTGAGGGAATGTTCATCAACCAAGCCAAATATACAAGAAAACTTATGAAGAAGTTCGAGTTTGATGATGCAAGGATTAGCAAGACACCCATAGCTGCTACAACTAAGCTTGACAAGGATGATAAGTAAAAATATTGACATTAAACTCTATAATAGCATGATTGGTAGATTGCTTTATTTGACGGCTAGTAGGCTGGATATTATATTTTGTGTGTGTCTATGCGCTAGATTCCAACCTTGTCCTAAAAAGTCTCACTTAATTGCAGTAAAATGCATTATTAGACATCTTATAGGTACTATTGGAATGGGTTTATGGTATCAGAAGATCGAACAATTCTCAATGATGAGTTTTTCGGATACCGACTATGCTGGTTGTAGAGTAGATAGGAAGAGCATTAATGGAACTTGTCAATTTATAGGAAATTGCCTTGTTTCATGATCTTCCAAGAAACAAAATTCCATAACCCTCTCAACTGCCGAGGCGGAGTATGTTGCGGCCGGGGCTTATTGTGCACAAGTCCTTTGGATGAAACATACTCTCTTTGATTATGATTTGCATTATGATCATTTCAAAATATTTTTTGATAATACTAGCACCATTCATATGATAAAGAATACAAATTAACATAGTAAACTAAGCACATAAAGATTCGATATTACTTTCTTAGAGATCACTATGAGAAAGGAGATATTGAAATTGATTATGCTTCCACCGATTATTAATTAGCGGACTTTTTTACTAAATCACTAGATTATAATAGATTTTCATTCATTTGTGGTGAGTTGAATGTTTGCATTATGGATTCTTGAAATTTTTATTAGTGTCTCTCATAATTGGTTTACATGTGTTTGTTTAATATTGATATCATTTTTTTGTTATGCATGACAAAAAGGAGAGAAGTATTATATGTATATGATCTATTAATGTTTTTATGAAGAGTAATATTTATAATTTATTCTTATAGAGTCAATTTTATCATTTTTTTTGTTTTTATTCTTATAGAAAATAGTTTTTATAAAAATTAGTGTGTTTTATTATAATGAGCTTTTATTTTATATATTCTTTATTTCATATTTAAATGCATTGCCTTGATTGTCATTCATTACGTAATATTGTTGGTGGAACGAGGCATGGAAGGATGTTGGCATATTTATGCATATTGATTCATCATTGACCATTTTATTAGATATGAACATGACTTAAATTTTCAATTGGTATATCATTTTAGTCATGATTCTTTGATCTTGATAGATAAGCATAACTTGAGGGGAGCTTTACTAAGTTCCTTCTTATTATTTCTTTTATAACTCATATATTTTGTCATCATCAAAAAGAGGGAGATTGTTGGTCCTAGGTTGCAATCACCGATTTCTTATTTTGATGATAACAAAACTTATATAGTTATTTAATACAAATCAAGTTTCAAGTGTTTAAGTACTTTCAGGATTCAAGAGGATTCAAAGTGTTTTTTTCTCAAAAGGAAAGTTTTGAAATCTCAAGTTTACTTAAAGATGTGATTCATGTTAGGACAATCAAGATTAACGTTTTGAAGAAGCCCATTTGAACACTACTTGAAGACTTATTGCACCTATGTAAGAAAATAGTTTGTTAAAGTGTAGAATATAGATTTGATGCTCAAGATGTCACACACAAAAATAAAAGTTTTCAAAATACAAGTTTTCATATCTAACTTTCCCGTTTTGTTATTTTACAAGGTTTGGTGGTTGATATATGCCTCATATTTTTTCAAATTTATATGTCATGTTTCTATCGTGTATCTTAAGCCAAATCACTTTTCAAGCCAATATGAAATATTTAAAAATGAGTTTGATTTCAAAAAAATATATCTGAAAACAGTGTTTTAGGCTAGATCGGTCGAATGGCCGACCGGACCTCGTAGCTGATTTTGGGTGTAAGTTTGTGCCATG
The DNA here is from genome assembly GCA_038442645.1 of Agave tequilana. Taxonomy (NCBI): domain Eukaryota; kingdom Viridiplantae; phylum Streptophyta; class Magnoliopsida; order Asparagales; family Asparagaceae; genus Agave; species Agave tequilana. The sequence continues at coordinate 51,737 of JAVJIF010019228.1, forward strand.
TTGTGCCTGTTTGTCAGACGACTGACCTGTCGATCAAAAAATCTAGCGGTCGACCGACTGTCACAACACCCAAGTCTCGGTTTGGGTTGGCCGACCAGCCGGTTACCCAATGCCTAACTGCTGTTGGCCCAGAGGCCCTTCAACTTAGTTTTGATGATGACTAACTTATGAAGGTTTGTTTACTAATAATCTTGTATTTAATAAGTTTTAGATATTGATCAAGATCTTAATAGGTGATTAGCTTCAACAAAGGATTCAAAGCCAATTTGAAAGCTAACACATGTTGATTAAAGAGCTCGAGTGTCAAGATCGCATCTAGCACTCGGAAGGAGTCAAGCTCTTTGGATCGAGTTTGAATCGAGTCGTCTTGAAGAAGAAGTTCTACAAGAATACTTGCATCTAAGTTTGTTTTAGTTTTGTTTTGATCTTTTGCACAGATTGATTAGTCTTGATATGCTCAAGTTCACACACACACACACACACACACACACACACACACACACACAAGACAAAAGTTTATTGGTTTCGGTTTAACCGATTTAGATTTTCAAATATTCATATATGATTTTCATGGATAGACAGAATCAAAAGAAGTTTACATGGTTTTATGTATATTGGATGTCTTCTACATACGTTGATGACTCATAATGTCTAAAAACTTATTTTGATGTATATCTAGTTCATGGTTTCAAGTTTTACTTTTAACAAAACTTATTTTTGAATTTAATGTCAAAAATATAGATATATCTTTATATGTGTATTGGATTCTATCCATACACACTATGCTTCAATTGAGTTTAAATATCATGTTTTTGTATTTATATAAGTTTGAGAAAAATCAGTTTTTTATTTCAAAGTTTGGTTTATGAAAAATATGGTTTTTGTTTAAAGCTAATATTTTTATGCCTAAAAAATAGTTCAAATCATTTTAAATTTGTGTTGGATTTTGATCACACATATCTGTACTTCAAATATTTATAAAAACTTATTTTGTGGATTTTGTGTGATTTTATGAGATTTTATAGAGTATTAAAAGCCAAATTTTTAGTTCTATAATCCCAGCCTAAGCCTGCTAGCGGTCGACCGGACCAGAGCTCGATCGACCGATTGGTTGACCGATATGCATGTGTAGACCATTGTAGCTCCTTTGTGGAAGATGCTAAGTGGATAGTAGAAATCCTTCACGCGGTGAAGGCAGGGACGTAGAGCGAGCTACTTGAACCTCAAAATAAATTTCTTATATTTGTGATTGCTTTCTCTCTCACTCTTACTCTACCTCTATTACTTACACTTGTGTTTTTCCTTTCATTGCACTTGTTATACATTGCTTGCATCTTTATACTTGTCGGTTTTTCTCTTACAATCAAGAAGGCAATTGACAACTCAACTCTTAATGTAGAGAAATATAGAGGAGAAGTTCTAGAGCCCTTAATTAGAAATCTGGCTTCACTTCTTGATTTGAGTTGATTATTTGTATTATTCATTTTTAATTGTTACATTTTCGTATTTGATTAGCATTACACCTATTCACCCACTCTAGGAGGGTGTACTTTTACCTGTGTGGAGATTTTTGCTGTGAGTGATTAGACAGTTGATCGATACTACAAGCGAGAGTGTGTGTTTAAGGTGTAAGTGCAAAATAGTAAACACAACATAGAAAACAGATGTAGACAAGATATTTTTACGTGAAAATTCAAATTGAAAAAAACCACGGGGAGAAGGAGTAGGAGAATTCACTATATTTCGTCGGAATTAAGGTATGTATTGGTATTTCTTTGATTTGACAGAATACCCAACGTCTTCGTGGAAGGCCGGGAATCCTCTCTTTTCTCTTGGAGAAGAAGATTTATTTGTACTGAACTGTAGGCCTGAGGTGGATGGGGCGTTCATGAGATTTGCGTAGCTGTACGATTTTCATGTGTGAATTTGTTGTAATGATCGTGATTGTTAGTATGATGGTTGAAATTGCATGGAGTGAATTTCGTAACTGTTCACCTTGAGCGTATGGGCGTCACATATCTTCAACATGGGAGAGAAGAGGTGGTGTGATTACAAACGGAGATCTCAACGGTTGTTACTAAGGGCTTCCGGATGAAATCGGAGACGTTGGACTGCTGGTGACTTCGAAAAGTGATGCCTCAAGAACGGGAGTTCCCTCCGGGACAACTCTGGGTAGAGGAGCTTTGAAGGTTAACTTGAGTTCTTGCTGGAGTTATTCTGGGAACTATGAATGCCCTCGGGAGGGTCCGATGTGACGGAGACAGTTTTGTTATGAAAACTTCGAAAAAGAGAACTTGATTGCTTGAATACGTATCAGTATCTTACTGAGGGTCAATTTTTTATCACTATAGTTCTCACCACGAACAGCAAATGCTGAATCAACTCAAAATCATAAGAAAAAATTGAGAAATGTGAAAGGTAAGAAAGGCAGTTTTTCTTCTATAGAATCTGAACCTACAGTAGGAAATGTCAAGATTCTTGGGGAGACCGAAGAGGGTAGCATCGTAGGAAATAGTAGCAAAGCCATCAAAGAGAAGAGACCTGTTGCAAGAAGAAAGAGTGATTCTCCTGCCAAATTGAAGCATGGGAAACCAGCTAACACAAGTTCCCATCAGAAAGGGACAGGGGGCGGAAAGCAACAAAAAAACAGCTGAATGTTTAATCTTGCACTTTAGTTTATCTAAAACATTATGATTTTCTGCGCAGTTGCAGCAGAAAGATGTGCCAAGCCAGTCTGGAGAACTCATGCCTCAGAAAGAACATCAAAAGGCCAGAAGAGGAGGACAAGACTGGATAGGCTAACAGAGAAGTATCGTTCCAAATTTTCACAGCGCAGCTCGGATAAATCTACAGATGCCACAAGTTCTGGCCAGAAATAAGTTAGTAGTCAATTCATAGGAATCGAAGTCTTGCATGTATACAGTATACATTACCTGCTGTTATGTTGTAAGGAACCCTGTTCACTAATGTAATTCTTTCAAGATTTTGGGATGTAAAGCGAAAAAATAGTGAGAGAATTAATGAGGAATACTGTTCCCACACATTTGACATTTGAGTCAACATCTTATTAATCGAGAAAGCATCTGTTTGATTTGCACTGAAAGTTCCAGATCGTGATTGTATGTCGAGATCTTATCAGAGGTAGTATTATGACATTAATAGAGAGAGCACTGAAGGATTCGGACACACAATCGAAATCTTACGATGCTTTCTCTTTTAGTATTATAGTACCTAAATAAGATCTCAACACAACAATCGGGATTTGGATTTTACAACAGAAATCACACAATGCTCTCTCTAATAAGTTTACGCCCCTCCGATAATTACAAATATTTGGTGGGTCATTACTTTCAGGGTTGTTGCTGGGCCTTCTATCAGCTTGCTCGATTAATAAACGAGCCGAACTCAAACAGGACTAGCTTGCTCAAGCTCGGGTTGATTCACCCATAGAATCGAATCTAAATCCGGTAATCAATGGATATGATTCTATGGAACCCTTTTTTCTTAAGAAAAGGGGATCGAGTTGGGGTTGGATCATCGCGCAATCAGGCCCTATGGCCACCAATGTTTATTCGTCTCTATGCTTTCTAGTCATGAGAACCTAGAGCATAAGCTTTATTCTTGAAGCTTGACAAGGGAAACCAATCATAAGCCAAATGAACAAAGCTCTAACAAAAGAATAAGGTGCCAAGGAAAGTTATGAGAAGCTAGTTTGGTACAACAAACCTCTTTCTTTTCGAGCTCAGGCTTGTGGAAGCATCAGTGGATGCTCTGCTTGGGCTTCCACTAGCACATTATAGTCATGGATTGATTATGATGTGATAGTGTTGGAAGAGAAAGGCAAAGCCATCATCATTATAGATGAGAAGATGAAAAAAAAAAGAACAAGAAGAAGCTACATTCATCTTCTAAATCATCCCACCCAAACAAAAGAAAAACCCCACAAAAAAATAAAAAATAAAGGATGGAGGGTGGAAGCTACAAGGCAATGGCCCCTTTAATTTTTTTTTTCCTTTCCTATTAAAATTGAGTTGAGCCTTGTCTGTATATTCAAAAAAGGTTGATCATATACTTAATGTATTACAAACACAATGCTGGATTATAAACAAGTTGTTAGACCTTATGAGATCATCACTTATTTGTTTGCCAATGCACATTGTTTATCTGAAGCCAAACATCAACTACATACTAGAGAATTCAACAAAAAAGAAAGGAAAGAAAAAACTGTCTCTATATTGAAAATTTTAATGAAAGTAGTATAGACATGATAATTTAATGAATAAGATGGATAACTTCTACCGATTATCCCCTAAAAATGCAAGAAGACTTTGTTTGGTATGTTGGCAGTTGCATAGTTCAAATGTGTGATCACATTATGGGGAGAGAGTGCAAAATTCGTATTAGTAGAGTTTTTTAACTCATCGAAGAAGATAGCGCAGAGATCGAAATTTAAAGGTACAAGGTAGGAGACCACGCGCAGCCAAAGACAGAGGGCCAGTCGACCGGCCATGCAGAAAAGTGTATACGAGAAGAAAAGATGGTAGCAGTCAACCACCCAAAGGAGCTGCTCAGTAAATACAGGCCTAGTCGATCGCCCAGTCGACCAGCCAAAAGGCCAAACTAGCTCTGAATGGAGCGCGGCCGATCGCCCGGTCGACCGCACAGAACACAGTTTCGACACTGCACAAAGCACGATCGACCACCGAGTAGACGGCATGTCGGGTCTGGGCAGTTTTCTATTGTGATTCTGACTTCATTTCTGATCTAATTTCAGATCTGTTGGTTTTCTTTTCTTCAGGGATTCTCTGCCTATATATAGAGGGGTATTGTCCTCATGATATATTCTGTAATTGATTGATTAATAAGATCTCTCTCCCTTCTGCCCCGAGGACGTAAACAATTACGAACCTCGTTAAATCTTTGTATTCTCGCTCTTTCCCTTTGTTTGCTTATTCGTGCAATTGGCGACTAGTCTCTGGTGTTGCTTCAATCCTTTTTGGTTGGGTTCCTCGATTCCCACAAATGGTATCAGAGCTTTTAGGGTTTTGACGGAGAGTTTTCTTCAGGTGGAGCAAATCGCTTTGGAGACTGTCTACAGTTTTGTTTGGAGGTAAAGATCTGATCTTTCTTATTTGAATTGTTTTTGACTAATTATTTTTTGCATTTTCTTTGAGGAATCTACTGAAGAGATGGCCAGAGATAGTCAATCTCGGTGAAATACGTGAGTCATCTTCTGACAAAGATTAATATCGTGAAGTTTGACGGCACGAACACTTTCGGCATGTGGAGGTGTGAGATTGGATGCCTTAAAGGCATCAAACCTCAAAGACTCTCTACGTCTGAAGAAAATTCAAGGGAAACTTCTGAAAAAAGATTGGGACAAGATGAATCGGATGGTGTGTGGCATCATCAGGTCTTGTTTGACACAAGACATCAAGTATCATGTATTGTATAATACTTTCGCAAGAAAAATTTTAGAGATCCTCGAAAAGAAGTATCTAACGAAAAGCATCGAGACTCGATTGCATATGAAGAGGAGGCTTTACCGATTCTAGTTGAAGAGAGGACTCGCCATTGATGATCATATGAATAACTACACGAAAATTCTTGCAGACCTAGTTAATGTAGATGTGGTGATCAAAGAAGAGGACAAGGTATTGATTCTTTTGAATTCTCTTTCTGCTGAAGAGTATGAGACCTTCGTTCTAACCTTGATCAATAGTAAATAATCACTTAACTATAGTGATGTGTCGGCTACTCTTGTGAATTACGAAGTGAAGAGGAAGGACAAGCAGTTTTCTTCCAGTAGCACAATAGCAGAGATAATGACTGCAAGAAGATGTATTCCAATCAGAAAGGGCAACAGAGAGTTTGGAAAGTTTAAAAATGGTGTTCATAAAAATTTGAAGAAGAACCAGTGTTCTTTCTGTAGAAGAATGACACTGGAAGATTGACTGTTCAAAAATCAAACAAAGAAGAAAGAGCCTAAATAAGAGACCAATATAGCACGACGCATGGTAATGATTCTGATTCATTTGGTTATTCACTTTCTATCATCCATATTTGTTGCTATTCAGAAAAATCTGAGTGAATTTGAATACAGGTGCTACCTATTATGTTTGTCTCAACGGGAGTGGTTTGCTCATTTTGAAAAACTAGATGGAGGATTGGTGTCATTCGGCAACGGACACACATGACAGATGAAGGGATAGGTACAGTTCACATCAAATTGTTTGATAGGATGATACGAGAGCTGAAAGATATGATGTATGTACCTCAGTTGCAAAAGAATTTGATTTTAGTTAGAGCTTTGGAGACACAGGACCTAAGAGAGACTCTTTAAGAAGGTGTTCTTGATCGAGTCTGAACCTACACAGAAATAGAGTTTAGAAATAGAAGAACAAGATAGTGCTAGGTTTCCTCAATGCTACCACTATAGCAAGTGGTTATGCGGGTTGTCATCCACAAGGAGGGACTGTGATGGAAGCATTTAGGTATTCTTTCTAAGTTACTTAAAACTGGTTAAAAACATTCTTTTTTGTTTTGATTAGAAGAAAATAAATCTAGATTAAGTTATAAAAGAAAGTGGGAGTTAGAAGAAGATGGTGAATGTTTTTGAAGTCGTTTTAAGTTACAAGAAAGAAATTAAAAGAGTAAGGAAAAGAGCTGGTTTAACATGTTTCTAAATTAAGACACAAAGAAAGAAAACTAAAAAATACGTATCTCTTTTGTTGATTATCGCACCCTAGATCATTGCGAAGGTTTACCTCAGAGTATAGTGAAGCAAAACAAGAGAAGGAATAACATAAAACAGTGATCTACTAAATTGAGTAACGATGAAGAAAAGGAGAAAAATTATATTGACTGTCACTCTCAATACAACTCTCTCTTAAGAATATTACATTCAGTGTCACTCTAAATACAATTATTTTTCTCCTTCTCTCATGAAACTCTCTCTAGCCTAAGCTATAAAGAAATCATAAAATTATATTTAAATTAAATGAAAAACCTAAGCTAAACTAGAAATAGAAATCTAAACATAACTCTCTGCCAAAATGGTGCCACTTTGCAGTCTGAAATGGCAGTATTTATAGAAGAAATAGAGTGAGGAGAAGCATCTGAAGATAAGGTGTTGGCCCAAAAGGTTACACTCTCCATTAGTTTAGAGTTTTGATGATAACAAAACAAATAAGAGCTATTTGGTACTAATTAGTTTGTTTAAGATAAGTTTCAGGTTAGTACCATATTTGGAGGCCATTGCTTAGCTATTACAAGAATTTCTAGGTTCATGAAGCAACGAAGGCTTTTTGCACATCAAGGAAGGAACATAGAAAAGAAGGCTCTAGGAAGGCATCGCATGGCTCAAGACTTCAAGATTGCTCAAGATAATTTATTAGATTTGTTTTTAGTTTAGAGTTTTGTAAAGAAAAGTGAATAGGTTTGAAGCTCTATCACACACGTTTTTGCGCACATCTTATTTCCAAACATATTTCCTATAACATGTACAAAAATAGTTTGTATACAATCTTCAACCTACAAACTTACTTTGATATACCTATTCATGTGTTTTAAGTTTTGTGTTTTAACAAAACTTACTTTTGGAATTAATGACAAAAACATGGATATATATATATTTGTTTCATGTATATAGGATTATATCCATATACATCATGCCTAAATGTTGTTTAATATCATGTTTTTGTTTTGGAAGAGTTTTGGACAAAACGTATTTTCTATTCAAAATCCAAGTTTTAGAAAATACAGTTTTTGGTAAAATGATAAGACACAAAATAGTTCATATTGATTGATATTTGAGCTAAACTTTTTACCACATGTTTATATATCAATGCAAAATGATAAAACTATTTTTGGTGATTTTTAGAAGTATTAAAATTTTTCAAAATTTTTAAACTGTTTTTCTGACCCAGTTTTCTGCTCCAGGCTTCAACCAGTCGACTAGTCTTCTGACCAAGTCGACTTGGCTGAAGTCGGTCGACCGGGTCGGTCGACCGACGTGCACAGATCTGTGCACATTTTGGCAGACATGGGACGGTCGACCGGGTCTGAGAGCAGAGCTCTCTGTACTTTGGTCGACCGGGCGGTCTACCGTCAGCCTGCAACGGCTATTTTTTGAACTAGCGGTCGACCGGCCGGTCGACCGAGGTAGCCGTTTGAACAGTAACGGCTATTTTCTAAGCTGGTTTATTTTTTGTCCTTTTCTCACTTAAGTGTGTTTTAAATGACATGTTTTGGTTTTTAATACTTTCTGATTAGCCCGAAATATGTTTTATCTCCTAACCCTAGCCCTCTCCTATAAATAGGGGTGTTTAGGGAGAGGTTGGTTACTAGAAAAATTCTCAAAATTTTTAAAAGTTTAAGGCATTCAAAAAGACTTGGTTTCTTGGTTTTTGTGCTGAAATTCTCTCTCATTTTCTGAAGTATTTTCAAGAACTCTCTGATTTCTTTTTCTTTTCTCCTTGCACACAAGAGCTTCATTCCTACTCATTATTCTCTAAGGAACTTTGTAAGGGAAGAGAATTTTGCAAGAGAGAGTTTGTGGTCTTTTGACTACTCAGAGATTGCTTGTACTTGAGATTGTGAGTTGGGTACTCCGGTATATTTGTGACATCTTTGTGATAGTGGAAGTGGTTGGAATCCTTCTGGGGAAGGCGGGGAAGTAGAGCTGGGTGCTCGAACCTCGATAACAATTCTCGGTGTTTGCGTTTGGTTTACTTGCTCTTATTTCTTGCTCTATTTTCATTGCTCTCATCACTTGCTCTCTACATTCATTGCTATATTCACTTGCTTTGTGAGATTGTTGCATCATAATTTTTAAATTTTGCATTGATTAGCATTATCACCTATTCACCCCCCCTTCTAGGTGATTTTCAATTGGTATTAAAGCTTGGACTCTAAGTTTTGGCTTAACATTCATAGAGAGATCCTTAAAATTTGCTAATCAACATTTTCATTCCATTTGTCATTCACTAGTAAACATGGCCGATAACATCAAAACCTCTCCTAAATTTGATGGACTCAACTTCCCTATTTAGAAGGTTAGGATGACTATCTTTTTGCAATCTTTAGGTAGCTTAGTAGCTAAATCATTGACCAAACCCTATGTTGCACCCGATAGTGATGAGAGCACATGGACCGACTTCAACTTTAGAGAATATGAGGCTAACTCTAAGGCCCAAAATTCCCTCTTAACCGCCTTGAATGAGGATGACTTTACACGGGTAATTCATTGCCAATCCGCCTATGAGATTTGGCAACATTTATTGGCCACACACGAGGGACTTCACAAGTTAAGAGAGCTAAGATAGATCTCTTAAGGTCCCAATATGAATCCTTTAAAATGATTGATGAAGAATCTATTGATTGTAGTATTACTAGATTTACTAAATCACCAATGCTCTTTCTTCTTAAGTGATGACATCTCCATGACCAAAAGGTGCGAAAAGTGATTCGGGCACTTCCTACATCATGGGAGATCAAGGCCACCACCTTAAAAGAATTGAACGACAAGGATGAGATGGACCTCAGTAGTCTCATTGGGAACTTAAAAACCCATGAGATTGAAAAGAAAGCAAGAGAAGAGGCCGCTCCACCAAAGAAGAAATCCATAACCTTCAAGTCTTCATCTACTCTTGAAGACGATGAAGAAGATGAAGAAGAAGATGAGGAGCTATCACTACTTGTTCGCAATGTGAAGAGAATGTACCAGAGAAACAAGCTCAACTTCCGAAGGAAATTTGAAGGCAAAGAGGAGAGAAGAATAATATGCTACAATTGCCGAAAATCCGGACATATCATGGCCGATTGCCCGAGTTCAAGAAGAAGATGACCTCCTCCTTCAAGCCAAAGAAACCGGAAGAAAAGAAAGCGTACAAGGCAACTTGGGATTCAAAAGCGAGTCCGAGGAAGAGGCGGATATAGGCGAATATGTTTTCATGGCAAACACACAAAGGTAACCCCTCAACCTCTTGATGAAAAGATGATGATTTAAGTAAAGAAGATCTTGTTCATGCCTTTGTTGAACTTTCAGAAACATATGATATAAAAAAGATTGTATGCTCTAAATTGGAAAGGAAGTTGCTTTTCTTAAGAATCAACTTGCTATTATTTCTAAAGAAAAAGATGAAATTTCTTCAACTCTCATTTCTACCCAAAATGAATTTAGTGCTTACAAAGTTGTTTGTAAAGCAAAATTTCCTAAGATTGATGAAAAAGAAATTTCTTCTTTAAAAACAAGAATTGTTGATTTTGAAAAGACTTTAAAAGATTGTGCTTTTAACACTAAGAAACTTGAAGAAATTTTTCCAAAAAGCACACCTCTCATGCTAAATATTCACATGTTAAGATTCCTCATGCTCACACTACACATAACACTTCTCATACTAAATATTTTCATGTTCACAATTCTCATGCTCACAAATCACACACTCACTATGCTTTTAAATATGGTAGAGTGTATAGATGCACATATTGTGGTAAGAATGGACATTTGTCTAAATTTTGTTATGACCAAATAAATAGAACCAATAATCTTGTTTGGGTTAATGAAACTAACTCTTTAGGACCCAAGAAAATGTGGTACCAAATCAAGTCCTAAATTATTTGATGTAGGTACACACCAAGGCTCCAAGACGTAGGGAGTGGTGGTACCTTGATAGTGGTTGTTCAAGACACATGACGTTGGACATCAATAACTTTACAACCCTATCAAGGTACGAGGAAGGTGGCTCCGTCACCTTCGGGGATGACTCCAAAGGCACTATCATCGGTATAGGTAACATTCAAATTGGTGCATCTCCCATTATAGAAAAAGTTGTACTTGTTGATGGTTTGAAGCATAATTTGCTTAGCATTAGTCAATTTTGTGATCGTGGACTTAAAGTTGTTTTTGATGATTCTTCTTGCAAGATTTTTGATGTTAAAACCAATGATGTATTCTCACCGGTTTTCGTGATGATAATGTTTATATCATTGACATACTTAATGTGGAATGTTCTACTAAATGCTTAAATGCTTTTGATGAAAATTCTTGGCTTTGACATAGAAGATTAGGACATGCATCTTTTGACCATCTTTCTAGGATTAATTCTAAGGAATTGGTAAAGGGTATACCTTGCTTGAAGTTTGAGAAAGACCGCATTTGTGGTGCGTGCCAACTTGGGAAACAAATCAAGTCTTCCTTCAAACCAATCAAGGATATCATGTCAACTAGGCCTTTAGAATTAATTCATATGGATCTTTTTGGACCTACTAAAACTAAGAGCTTAAATGGTAGTAGATTTGCATTTGTTTTAGTTGATGATTTTTCCCGTTTCACTTGGGTTTTCTTCTTGGAACACAAAGATCAAGCTTTTTCTCATTTTAAGATTTTTTGAAAAAGAGTTGAAAAGAAAAGGTTTTTTGATTTTGAGAATAAGGAGTGATAGAGGTGATGAGTTTGTTAACCAACTCTTCATGACTTATTGTGATGAAAAGGGAATTAAGCATGAAATGTCTTGTCCTAGAACTCCACAACAAAATGGAGTTGTAGAAAGGAAAATAACACTTCAAGAGATGGTTAGGACAATAATAAGTGAGTATGACCTCCCTCAATATCTATGGGCCGAGGCCGTAAACACCGCATGCTATATATCAAATCGTATTTATTTATGTAAAAATTCTTCCAAACATCTTTTGAAATGTATCATTTTAGAAAACCTAATGTTCTATATTTCAAAAGTTTTTGGATGCAAGTGTTTTGTTTTGAACACTAAAGATAACTTGGGTAAATTTGATGCTAAGGCTTATGAAGCAATCTTTGTTGGATATTCTATAACTAGTAAAGTTTATAGAGTATTCAATAGATCTTCACTTACCATTGAAGAATCCATGCATGTTAAATTTGAAGAATCTAATGTGTTTGTTGAGAATGGTGTAGAGATTGAACCATTAGGTGAAGACATGGAGAGACTATCCTTGAAGGACTCACCCGCTCAAGATGATAAGCAAGAACCAATTGGTGACGTTCAAGAGGATAAAGAGGAAAGCTCTCAACCGCTTCCTAAAGCTTGGAGATATGCCACAAATCATCCCAAGGAGCTCATCTTAGGTGATACATCTAAAGGGTAACAACTCGCTCCAAACTCCATGACCTATGTGGTAACTTTGCTTTCATTTCTCATTTTGAACCCACAATATCCTCGAAGCCGAGGCGGACTTATATTGGTTGCTAGCCATGCAAGAGGAACTCAATCAATTGAGCGCAACCAAGTTTGGCACCTTGTTCCTAGGCCCCACGATAGACCAATAATTGGTACTAAGTGGATCTTTAGGAATAAGATGGATGAGTCCAGAAATGTGATTAGGAATAAGGCTAGGTTAGTGGCCCAAGGTTACACTCAAGTTGAGGGAATTGACTTTGAGGAGACCTTTGCACCCGTAGCATGGCTTGAAGCATACGGATGACACTAGCTTTTTGCATCTTTCAAAAATTTTAAACTTTTTTAAATGGATGTGAAAAGTGCATTTTTGAATGGTTTTATAAATGAAGAAGTTTATGTTGCTCAACCTCCCGGTTTTGTTGATCATGTTCATCCCGATTTTGTTTTTAAACTTGATAAAGCTTTGTATGGATTGAAACAAGCTCCAAGAGCTTGGTATGAAAAGGCTTTCTAGTTTTCTCATTTCAAATGATTTTATTAAAGGCAAAGTAGATACAATACTATTCACTAAGTATGTTGATAATGACATTTTAATTGTGCAAATTTATGTTGATGATATAATTTTTGGTTCTACTAATGAGTTTTTATGCAAGGAATTTGAAAGGTTATGCAATGTGAATTTGAAATGTCTTCAATGGGTGAGCTTAATTTCTTTCTTGGACTCCAAATCAAGCAATTGCAAGATGGGAACTTCATATGTCAAGCCAAATACGCAAAGGAACTCGTAAAGAAGTTTGGACTTGAAGACTCAAAGGTTTGCAACACTCCCATGGCAACTACCACCACCAAGCTTGATAAGGATGACCAAGGTAAAAATGTTGATATTAAATTGTATAGAAGCATGATAGGTAGTCTTTTGTATTTGACGGTAAGTAGGCCGGATATCATGTTTAGTGTGTGTCTTTGTGCTAGATTTCAATGTGTCCCAAAGAGTCCCATCTTATTGCGGTAAAACGCATTATTCGTTATATTAAGGGAACGATTGGAATGGGTCTATGGTATCCGAAACCAGAGATTTCTCAATGACGAGTTATTCGGATGCCGACTATGCGGGTTGTAGAGTAGATAGAAAGAGTACTAGTGGGACATGTCAATTTCTTGGTAATTGTCTTGTTTCATGGTCCTCTAGGAAACAAAATTCCGTAGCTCTCTCAACCGCCGAGGCGAAGTATGTTGCCGCGGGGGCTTGTTGTGCACAAGTCCTTTGGATGAAACATACTCTCCTTGATTATGATTTGCATTATAACCATATAAAATATTTTGTGATAATACTAGTACTATTCACATGACTAAGAATGCAAATCAACATAGTAAGACCAAGCACATTGAGATTAGATATCACTTTCTTAGAGATCATTTTGAGAAAGGAGATATAGATATTGATTATGTTTCTACGGATTTGCAACTTGCCGATATTTTCACTAAACCACTTGATTTTGCTAGATTTTCATTCATTTGTGGTGAACTTAATGTTTGTGTTATTGAATAAAAATGTTTTCTTGACCCTTTTTGATGTATGACAAAAAGGGGAGAATGAGTTTATGTATGGAAATATGGGTTCATATGGTTTTGGTTCCATATGAGTTTATATATATTTTTAGTTTTTGATGTGTTTTCATGAATTCTTGTAATTTGAGTTTAAGTGTTTTGCAAGTGTTTTAAATTCTCATGGTTTTTGGTTTCATGATGTTTACTTGCAAATTAAAAATTACATTGTTTTTCTTTGTTTAATATAGCATAATTTGAGGGGGAGCTTTCTCCTCCCCTATATTTTTTGTTTATAGCCTATTTGTTTTGTCATCATCAAAAGGGGGAGATTGTTGGCCCAAAAGGTTACACTCTCCATCAGTTTAGAGTTTTAATGATAACAAAACAATAAGAGCTATTTGGTACTAATTAGTTTGTTTAATATAAGTTTCAGGTTAGTACCATATTTGGAGGCCATTGCTTAGTTATTGCAAGAATTTCTAGGTTCATGAAGCAAAGAAGGCTTTTTGGACATCAAGGAAGGAACATAGAAGAGAAGGCTCTAGCAAGGCATCGCATGGCTCAAGACTTCAAGATTGCTCAAGATAATTTATTAGATTTGTTTTTAGTTTAGAGTTTTGTTAAAGAATAGTGAATAGGTTTGAAGCTCTATCACACACGTTTTTGCGCACATCTTGTTTCCAAACATTTTCCTATAACATGTACAAAATAGTTTGTATATAATCTTCAACCTACAAACTTACTTTGATATACCTATTCATGTGTTTTAAGTTTTGTGTTTTAACAAAACTTACTTTTGGAATTAATGACAAAAACATGGATATATATATTTGTTTCATGTATATAGGATTATATCCATATACATCATGCCTAAATGTTGTTTAATATCATGTTTTTGTATTTGGAAGAGTTTTGGACAAAACGTATTTTCTATTCAAAATCGAAGTTTTAGAAAATACAGTTTTTGGTTTTTGGTTTTGGTAAAAATGATAAGACACAAAAATAGTTCATATTGATTGATATTTGAGCTAAACTTTTTACCACATGTTTATATATCAATGCAAAATGATAAAACTATTTTTGGTGATTTTTAGAAGTATTAAAAGATTTTTTAAAATATTTTTAAACTGTTTTTCTGACCCAGTTTTCTACTCCAGGCTTCAACCAGTCGACTAGTCTTCTGACCAAGTCGACTTGGCTGAAGTCGGTCTACCGGGTCGGTCGACCGACGTGCACAGATCTGTGCACGTTTTGGCAGACATGGGACGGTCGACCGTCAGGGTCGACCGGTCTGAGAGCAGAGCTCTCTGTATCTTTGGGTCGACCAGGCGGTCGACCGTCAGCCTGCAACGGCTATTTTTTTGAACTAGCGGTCGACCGGCCGGTCGACCGAGGTAGCCGTTTGAACAGTAACGGCTATTTTCTAAGCTAGTTTATTTTTTATCCGTTTCTCACTTAAGTGTGTTTAAATGACATGTTTTGGTTTTAATACTTTCTGATTAGCCTTAAATATGTTTTATCTCCTAACCCTAGCCCTCTCCTATAAATAGGGGTGTTTAGGGGAGAGTTGGTTACTAGAAAAATTCTCAAAATTTTCAAAGTTAAGGCATTCAAAAAGACTTGGTTTTTTGATTTTTGTGCTGAAATTCTCTCTCATTTTCTGATGTGTTTTCAGAACTCTCTGATTTCTTTTTCTTTTCTCCTTGCACACAAGAGCTTCATTCCTACTCATTATTCTCTAAGGACCTTTGTAAGGGAGAGAATTTTGCAAGAGAAGTTTGTGGTCTTTTGACTACTCAGAGATTGCTTGTACTTGAGATTGTGGAGTTGGGTACTCCGGTGTATTTGACATCTTTGGATAGTGGAAGTGGTTGGATCCTTCTAGGGAAGGTGGGGAAGTAGAGCTGTGTGCTCGAAACCTCGATAACAATTCTCGGTATTTGCGTTTGGTTTACTTGCTCTTATTTCTTTCTCTATTTTCATTGCTCTTATCACTTGCTCTCTACATCATTGCTATATTCACTTGCTTTGTGAG